>RYFJ01000990.1:485000-652564 GCA_003991445.1 Oryza meyeriana var. granulata
CAGGACGGCGTGGGTAGACCTGGACTCGGTTAGTTAACAAGGAGCAGCCGCATCCAGTAGAACTGACAGTACTGGTTGAGGCTAAGGGGGTCGAGTAGCCATCTTCCAACGGCGTGAGCTCTGGAGACGAGTCCATTACTTCAACCACTGTGCTTGGCTCTGGAAGAGGTGGTTTATCATCTTTCAACTCACAAGATTGGATAGGTTCATCAGGAGATTTTGTAGAATCAGCAACAGGAAGGGGAATAGTGGAGCCAAGGGAGTGATAATCACGATCCACTGCAAAGTGACCATACAGAAAAATCATAACTGCAATCGTCCGAGAGTTCAATATACACAAAATGAAGCATAAATCATCACAGATTCAAAGCATGCCAAATGCATACAAGAGAACTTTTTTCTCTCGAACATGCAAGAGAGTTGCGTGCCATTTCATTAAGAAGAGGTAAGAAAGTACACAGGAGAGATCAAATAAACCTCAACCAAACACACCGACACACGCTTACAGACTCGCCACACTTAAGAGACTTTGCCGACTACGACCATCCCACCAACATCAAAACCATACAAGAGTAGATCAAAAGCAAAAGTAAATGATTTATAAATGTGTTTTGTGGCATGCAGTACTTGTTAACTAATACCATGACCCGCTGCAGAAGGAACGCGTGATCAGTGAAGAAAGCCACACAGGAATAAAGCAGAAGAAATCAAGCTTATGCAAATGGCACAATAAAGAATATGTGATGAATACACAACACAATTCTAAAACGAAATTCAGTACATTAGTACCTCCTAGATGAACAGGGTTCACAATTTACTAAGTATGTAACTGCATGTTGAATACTTGTATTGAAATATCACATTCTTAAACAGTATATTCACACTAGGGCTCCCTCCAAACTCCGTTTCTTCATGTGGCTAGCGATAAAATCCGCTGCCTCACGGCCGACAACCTGCTCAAGCACGGCTGGCCTCATGAAACAACCTGCTCTCTATCAGTCTGAGAATGAAGACTGCCACCATCTGTTTGTGAAATGTAACTACACCAACAGAGTTTGGCGGCTGCTGCGCGACTGGATTGCGGTTGTGTTTTATGTGCCGAGAGACCGGGATGAGGAGCTGGCAGATTGGTGGTTGCTGACAAGAAGATGTTTTCGACCAGGCTACAGGAAGCCCTTTGATACTTTGTTCATGATGGTTTGCTGGTTAGTTTGGAAGGACCGTAACGCGAGGGTGTTTGAACAGAGGTCCAAGACTGCAGAGCACCTCTACTGTGATATCAAGGAAGAGATTTCCATTTGGAAAGCAGCCGGCATTTTCTCCCCCTCTGACGATTAGCACTTTTCGTTGCTTGTAGTTCGTTTCATGTAACCCGGGGGTGATTTCCACCCCCTGGAACGACAGCCTAATGTCAGTTATAACTTGTACTTTTCCCTCGGCCGACCAGGCAAATTGAACAGTATATTGAACCAGAAAGGCAGAAACTGGATTGAGAAGAAGACCCATAATACGCTAAGGTTCTGCATTCTCATTATTTCAAGTGCAAGTGTACAATAGGAATAGAAGACGGGGGGGGGGGGGGGGGGGGGGGGGGGGGGGGTGGGGGTGGAAGGTAGCAAGAACGCTCACCAGCACCACTCGCACTGTGGCTTGTTGCTGTTGATTCTAGGGGAACTGAAAACACAGGTTGCGCAATCTTGGCTTCTTGTCCAGCAGATAAGCTCAATGCTCCTTGTTCCAAATGTGGTCCTTTTAGAACAGTGGAAGAAAGAACATTTTTTCTTCCTAAAAGACATAAAATTATTGTTACCAGACAATTCCAAGTATGGATGATCTTGAAGGTAAAGTTTGATATGACAGCTCATATTTTCGAGCTACTAGGTACCCAACACATACTAGGATACTACTAGCTAGTACAGCAATCAGACTTTCAAAATATTAAACTAATAATTGGCACTTTGGCAGAGTGGAATTTCATTAAAACATTTTTTTCAAAATGCAAATATCAATTTTGTCACAAACCAGTCAAGAGAACTACAATCCTAAACGTACCGGGCAAGTTTATTACTAGTCTGAATCTCATTATTTCAGTAGCTTAAATGACTTACTGTCTTCGAAATGTTGAAAAGCAACCTTAGCAGCATTCATCTCTGCTTGCTTCTTAGTATTTCCTGGCTCTCCCTGAAAGCTTTCACCCCAAAATTCCACAGTCGATTTGAAGATAGGTACCTGCACTGATCCATCTGAAGTGGTATTGTAAGCAGGCAAGGCAAAGCCTTGTTTCTGAGCCAATTCTTGTAGGAGATTCTTGTATGACAATAGCTGGACCTATAAGGTAGAAAATTGCAACAAATTAGTATGCAAATTCAGCAAGTACCGTTCCATTGCATACTAGAACATACCCTTTGGTTATTATTTTATGTATAAGCCACTCAAGGAGTCAAGGTTTCCCTTTTAAAAGTCTTTCCCCCTATGTTTACATTGCAAAATTTAAGTCATCAGGTAGACCAAAACTCACTGTTTCAACATGTACCAGTGGAACGAGTTAATGGTTTTGGCTTACTTATTGCATTGCTCCTGGATATTCTCTAACTACCCTTTAAATAGGTAAAACATGAACCCCAAAGTCTACTAATAATACAAAGAGACGTCGATGATTGGATTAGTAGTCCATAATAGAAATTAGCTTGACTAACCGGCACTTGCTCTGTTGAGCTTGCTTCTTGAGGTAAGGACATCAGAGCAAGTTCTGCAGCAGCAGATTCAGCCTCCTTAATTGTGTGACAGTATTGTGGACTTTCAAACGCTTCGCCATCTACAGTCACTACTGACTTGTACCGAGCTGCATGAACTGGACCTTCCCGAATTGTTTGGTACAAAGGCAACCCTTTGCCCTTCTTCTGAGCACAAGTTTGCAACCGATTTTTGTAAGAATATTGGTTTCCTACAATAGGAAAAGGCATTGAACATGAGAAATATAGCACATATAAAAGTGAAAAGGAACAATTGTTTTACACCATGCCAGTAGACGGTGCTCTTAGACTCTACAACTACAAATGCAACCTATTATATACTAAAAGTCCATCAAATGTCCATTGGAATCGCTAAGAAAAAACATATAAATACGCTAGAAAATCCCCATGAAAGAAAAGCATCCAACCCTTGATTTTGTGGACCACAGTTTAGATCATAAGGGTCATCGGATACTAATGCAAACCACATCCACATGGGCCACTGAATCCTTGACAGCCCACATGCAGTTCCAGCACCTCCATCCCACGCGCACATCACGCCCCAGCGCCAACTTCACATTCCACACACCCCACGGCCCACAAGCACCAAGGCCCTCCCTCCTACATTTGCCGGTTCTTTTTATGAATAAACAATTGAAATTGTGCGTGCAAAATAGTTTTAGCACTATCGATGCTTAATCACCAGGAGACAACACATTCATGATTACCGCATGGACATCTCACCGTGGGATGCTACTATAATAGTTTAGACTTTGGGTTACAGGCTCACATGCATGTCTTTTAGAAATGATGATTCATACTGCAATATATTGATGTGCATGCATGTGCATACATTTGTAATACCATAAATAATCAGTAACATGCGAAAAAGACATATGAAGTAATGTACTATTGATCAAGAATATTGCAAATTTATAGACGGTTTACTGTACATAAAATTGTATTCTTGGTCTTTCATTGCACATTCTAACATGGATGCACAACAAGGATGAGAGATATGAGCTAATTCAATTTTGGCACTCCTCACGGACACATTACACTAGCTAAATTGAAGTGTTATCTGATAATGGATCCATTTTCTTTCTATTGTTTATCATTTTCTCACCTGATTTAAGTGTTGTCTAATATTATGCTAGCAGTAGATGAAAGACATCTTACATGTTATAAGAAAGAATGTTAAATTCTCATAAAAGCAAAACATTGGCCCTTTATTTTAATGAATCTACTAGATGGTCATACCCATTCCAATGATTAGGAATCCACATAGCATTGAGAGAGAGAGAGAGAGAGAGAGAGCGAGCGAGCATGTTTCATAAGAGACCTCCAGTGGACTCACTTAAAATTAAATCTTAGTGATTTCACGAAATATTCCAACCTTCGTGAACTTGATTGAATCCAAAGTTTCCATATCAGTGCTTCGTACACCAGTTAGAAATAAAATTCCCATGTCTCAAACATGATCTAAATTGTTTCACAAACAAACACAGGTGTAACAAAAAATTTATAAAGGATTAGCTTAGGACATATGAATTCCTAGGATTTTGCAGAAATTTCTTGCAAAAACAATTCAATTCTAGGACGAGTCACAGAAAAAAATCTATACATTGTTGACATGGCTCAAATTCTTTTCGCAGCACGCATGCGTTAAACAAATAAGCTAGAGAATGTAGCTAATTAGGCATGCTAACATTTGAAGTTGTTTCAAATATATAATGATTGAAGGGATCTTTTAGAAGTTCCAGTGAAAAATATTCAAATATACAATAACTAGTGAAAGAAAATCTATGCCACAAGTTCAAAAGAAGAGCAACAGACACAAAAACAAAACCAACCTATTATACATATATAAGCATTAGCATTTTTACTTCTTTAGCGTAAAGAAGTTTCATGGAACATTAAACATGATCCACGCATGTACACGGGCTTCCTTCCAAGTTTAGTAATAATAATCAGCAAAGATGCTCAGGAGCTCATGAAAAAAATGATCAACGACAAAAAGACAATCCTTTCTTTATGCCCTCACCAAACTTTTGCTACCTTCAGGGATCGGCTAGCTATGAAAGGTGCAAGCTGTTATTGCCACATTGAGTGGAGTGCAGTAACTCTCCTTCAATGCCAAATCAAAGACTGATGTGTGACGGTGAGTACATCTACCGACATGAACGCTTTGTACTGCTCCCACTTTTTCAAGGGGAAGTTGATGAGAAATTGAGCATTTCCCATTGCTGCAATAATTAACTGTAAATCTGTAATGAGTTCACCTGTAAACTTTTCAGTCGCCAAGAAACTTACCCTCGGTTTGCCATTTCACACAAAAATCCCAGTAAATAGCCAAATGATTCTTACCTCTTTCTTCAGGCCTTAGATCAAAAGTAAAGAACAAATTGCAGTTAAACTACAAGCAACCACATTTCCCAAATCCAATCCTCCTACCACCCGAGGATCGATTCCCACAGGGAGCCGTAGTTCTACCGAAAAATCCCAGGAACAAAAGATGCGGGGACATATTTTTTTTTCACCCGATTGAACGGAGGATGACACTCACCGGAGGGCGGGGGAGGCGGCGGCAGCGGGAGGGAGGAGAGGTGCTCGAAGGCGGCCTTGGCGGCGATGTTGTGCGCCTCCTTGGCCGACCGCGCGGAGTCGTCCGGCGTGCGGAACTCCGCGCCGTTGACGGAGACGGTGGCGCCGAAGAGCGGGGCGTGGTCGGGGCCCGCGCGCCGGTGGGCGTACTCCGGCGGCGCCCACCGCCGCTGCTGGCACAGCTCCTGCAGCCGCGACTTGTACATCCTCGAGACGATCAAATCGATCCTATCGCTTCTCCTCCCCGAGACGCGAGAGCTCTTCTGGGGTTTCTGTACGAATTTGATTGAGTGGGGGTTCTGGGGCGGCGGCGGCGGCGGCCGTGGGGGACAGAAGTGCGCGGCTTGTCTTCGGGAGAGCGGCGACGGCGATACGTGGATCCATCGATCTATTCTGATTTTTCTCTACTCTCCTGACGTGTGGGCCCAGGGGCAAAAGTGTTCACTTTTCTGAAAAAGAAAAAGGAAATAAAAAAAAGAAAGAAAATGAGAAAAATAGAAGGGAGTGGCATGGAAGGAAGTAATTCGAGCGCATATTACAAAAGTGTTACAAATTGAGTAGCAAATCCTAAAAATAGTGCGAATTCAGTGGCATATAACACAATATCTTGTCTATTTCTGCTTCGCTGGGTTCTTCTTGCTCCAACTCCTTTTACCCTTCACGCCTAGCGCCTTTGGCAACTTTGCTAGGTTCCTCTTGCTCCAACTCCTTTTACCCTTCACGCCTAGTGCCTTTGGCAACGGGGCGAGTCAGGGACAGCTGGGCAAAAACGGGCCGGCCCGCCCTGACCCTCGACTTTCTTCCTTGGCCCCAATATCTAATTCAGGCCTAAAGTTGTCCCTATCCTCTGGTCAGTGTATGAAATTAGTTAAGGCACCGTTTTTTATGAGTTTATAGCTACTTTCCTATTTTTCATGAGTATATTTTTCAAACCGCTAAACAATGTGTTTCATGTAAAAACTCTCTTCGTTCTAAAATATAGCTACCTATGAGTTTTTTAAATGATTAAAGATTATGGTGTAAGGTCAAAAATATTCTTATTATAGTGGGTGCGGTGCGGGATCCATTATGGTTTGGATTATGTAAACCATTAGAGATAGGATGGAAAGTTTTGTGCCAAAATTTACCTTTTACATGTTTTAGGTAACTATATTTATAATAAACTCAAACTAAAGGTAACTATATTTTGGGGTGAAGGGAGTAGAAGTTTCTTAAAAAATTAAATAAATCTATTTTTCAAATTTATAATAGTTAATACTTAATTAATCGTGTGCTAATGATCTACGTCGTTTTGTATGTTGCTGATAAGCTTTAGTTATAATCTGAAGCGCACGGGCCCTCAACAGAGAAGACGAGATGAGGCACCGACAATAAAGATGACAACGGTGGCAAGGATGCCGTTGGCTGCTAGAGAATCCTGAAGGTCAAGGGCAGCTATGTGTCAAGCCAGGGGGAAGGAGCGCCAGCCGCCACTGCATCAGGCTAGAAAGAGAGGAGAATGAGGCATGTCGGCACCTCGAAGCGGCCGAGGGGACCTGTAGCCTCGCATCTCACTCTGTGCTGTCAAACGGGAGTTGCAACTAGGACTGTCTTTCTATAACTACGACTACAGGGGAAATATATAGGCTTAGATTGGCCTTGGGCCATTGGGGTGAAAGAGTGAACACAATTCCTCCTTATTTCTCTTTATTTGGGGTAGGTTTTGGGTCACCCCATGAGTCACTTCTTATCGCGCCTCTAGCCCCAAAAATTGTTAAGCCCGGCCGCAATGGCTCTATAGCTGTAGGGCAAAATGCAACCCCGCCCCTAGCCCTATAGGGCCCTAGAGAAAAATTGCCACCTCTATTTTTAACTGGGTCAACGAGATCTCCTCACTTAAAATTGCAAGTATTTGATATGGGAGTCGGATATCTGTGTTAGCTGTTGGTACTATAGGAGATCAAATCTCAACCTTCTATCTTTAATCTAATGGTAGATGGTTATATCCCCTTCTCTTCCTCTTTTGCTGGCTTAGTGCATAGTGCAAAAATAAAAACCAAGCAGTCTGCTGGTCGGACGAAAAAATAGAACCAACAGCCTCTTCGGTTTGTTGGTGAGAAAAGACCTGATGGGCAATAAGCCAGGCTAGGTAGGTGGCTTGGCTTCCAGACAAACATAACCAGTCACTTGAAGGCCCAAAGCATGTAAGAGCAAGTCCAACCGATCCCTTAAACTAATCCTTATCTCAAATTTAGAAGTTTTTGAGTTAAAAAACATCTCCAACCGAATTCCTATCCGAGCTCTCATCTGGAGGGGGCCCTCATCCGGGGAAAGGCAACCCCCCAGATGTAGGAGCCCCTCATCCCCTCGCCTCGCCTCGAACGACCCCGTCTCCAGCCGGCTTCTCTGCGCGCAGGCACGCCGCCACCCTCCCCGCCCCTCTCCCGACCACCCCTTCCCCCTGCATCGGCCCTCCCGTCGCCGACGTCTCCCGCCTGCGTCCTCATCCCCTCCGTCGCAGTGGTTGGAGTCGTCTTCGCTTTCGTCTTCTCCGTCGCAGTGCACACGCCGCCGCCGCCGCCGCGGAGGCCGTAACCCTAGCCGAGCAGTGAGGGTGACTTGAGAGAGGCGGGGCGAGATGTTCCGGTACCAGAAGGGCGGGGACGTCGAGGCAGGGACCTCGGGCGTGCCCGGCGGCGCCATTGGGGCGCGAGAGCTCTACCAGGGGATGACGGAGCCGCCGGAGATGTGGAGGGCGCTCATCCGCAAGATCTACATCATCCTCTCCGTGCAGCAGCTCCTCACCACCGCCGTCGTCGTCAAGGTCCGTGCCATCTCCCACTTCTTCGTCTCCGTTAAGGCCCTCATCCCCTCCATCAAGGATTCTCCCCTTTCTTTTTTAGGTGCTCGAGCTTGTGGGGAACGCGGCGCGGGCACACACACGCGCAACCCCCACCGTTGGCTTCTCTCTAGCCGCCGGCGTTGGCCCCCCCACCTCACCCCCCACAGGAGCTCCTATTCTAGGCAATATGAGGGGTTAGTTAGAATGTGTAGTGAAATAGGAGGTTGAATATGGATAAGAGAGCCAATATTCTAGACAATAGGGGATTAAATTTAAGAGCTCCATTAAAATTACTCTAACATGCGTAAATAACGGAAAGTCTTTTCGGACGGGTGCCCGATCCTGACCTAAATATCGGGTGCCTCCTCACGCTGCACCTCTGCATCTCCTAGCTGCATGCATACCTCAATCTCTCTAGGCACCTGTGTGCATGTCTGTCTTTCTATCTCTTTCTGCTCCTAATGTCTGATGGAGTGGATCTGTAGATGTATGCTACATGCATGTAATAACAAAGCTCTGTTAGCAAAATGATTTTCTCTCTTAAATAGTTTACTCGATTTGTTATCCGACTACACCGTTATATTCATTGTAATTAAATATTTATAACAAGATTATACATAATTATATTTTAATGAAAAAATATATGTTTCAACCGTTGAAATTCGATGTTTCACACGTTAGAAATAAATGTTTTAACTAGAATTCGACTTTGTTACTTATTTTAAGTTTTTGTGTTGCAACGGATGTTTTTTAATGTTGTGCATGGTGTTATTCATATTTGAATAACTATTTTCTAATATTTTATTAGTTTATTTGTAAATATTTCACGTGATATTCTTTGGATTTTTCAGTGAGTATCTCGTGACGTTTGAAGGTTGCACCTCGATGTTTTATATGTAATATAAAAATATTTTTATCAAAATTTATTGGTATTCCATCATAATATAATTATGTAATATGTTGTAGTAAAGATTTAATTGCAACGAATACAACGGTGTAATCGGATCACAAATCGGTTAAGGAATTTTAAAAAATATATATTTGAAACTTAGAAACTTAGCTTCATGCATGCACATATTCTTGACACGCAAATGCAAAGCAGAGAGAAATGCATGCACATGCATATGCAGCTGCACTGGGAAGTCAAAGAGAGGGCAATGTACGATAGCCGCTGAGAGGAGGGGGAGCGCCCGATTTTTTGCCCTGCATCAGGCGGCCGATGTCCAGTAGCTTCCGAAAATAACATAAAAATTTGCATGCGGTGAGGTTCAAGCTAGTGTCTGGCTAGCCACCTGATCCGTCCATGTCAGGGTCACAGGCAAGGGGTCCCCCGGTACCCTTGCTATCCATCCGGATAGGCATGGTAGGGCCACATGTGTTTACCCGGGGTCCGGTATGTGGCAGCGTGCCCGAAATGACTCGTACCAATGGGAACTGCCCGATTCCCTCCGTGTGGCAGCGTGCCCGGGAAAAGGCCGATCGCCATGGTGGGATTGTCGGCGCCTCACACGTGACAGTGTGCCCGAAACAAGGCCGACCACTGGCGGACACTCCTGGCGACCTGCACATGGTGGCATGCCGGAATGAGGACAGCCACCGGCGGGCACTCCTCGGCGTCCCACACATGGCAACGTGCCCGAGACAAGGCCAGCCCTCGATGGAGACTGCCTGATACCCTACACGTAGCGGCGTGCCCAGAGGAAGGGGTAAAGACTACAAAGACGGAGACCGCAAGCACGGCCTTACCCGGAGTGGGTCGAGTGAGTCTCTATACCCTGGCAGGCATGTACATGCAAGGCGTGCGCTAACACGCCTGTCATTCCACATTAAATGTGCATGCTCATGGCGAGTCAAGGGCATTTAGTTCGGGCTATTCGATGTATCACGCTTGCCCGCCCAGACGGCTCTCCTTGCCTGCTTTATTCCATTAAGGCAGCGTTCTTAAGTGAGGGAGTATGTGAAAGTTTTAGCGCATGTAAAATAAGACAATTTATTAGTATATAATTAATTAAGTTTTAATTATTTTAAATTTAATAAATAGATTAATTTGATTTTTAAGTAACTTTATATAGAAAATTTTTATAAAAAATAAATCATTTAACAATTTAGAAAACGTTTTTATAAAAAATAAGAGAAAATTTTCACTCAATCCATACTTTCGAACGGTGCCTAAGAGGGAAAGGGATTGTCCCGTCTACGGCAGACTCGAGGCAAGGACCTGTGAGGGAGTCGGTGAGAGCATGTCAGGTGTTAGTAGAAAGCGGAAGTGACAGAGCAATATTTAGGGCGCGTTTGGTAGGGATTCTTGGGGGTGATTCTCAATTGGATCAATTGGAGGCGAGTCAAACGGATAAAAAAATCCCTCTGATTCTCAGCCGAATCAATCCACTGTGATTCTCAATTTTACACATGAATGGAGAATCAGGCAAAAGGCGGCTTCTCATGAGAATCCAACGAACGAAAATTAAAAATCCCTATAAGAATTCACAAAATCCCCATAAGAATCATAATCATAGAATCTGGAGCTCTACCAAACAAGCCCTTAAGTTCATGGTATGTCGTTTGCCCCAAGTGGGTTGCACGTATATAAGTAGTACCTAGCGGCCACGGGGAGGGGGATTAGACAAGAAACATAAGAGAGAGTTGTAAGAGAGTTTTCACCATTGCACTAGAGCAAGAGATAGTTTGAAGAAAAGGAAAAAGTAAAAAAAAGAAGATCACGTAAAATAAGATGAGTCATTAACGTATAATTAATTAAATATTAATTATTTTTAAATTTAAAAAATAGATTAATATAATTTTTTAAAGTAACTTTTATATAGAAATTTTTTAAAAAAACAAACCATTTAGCAATTTGGGAAACGTGCTTAAGAAAAACGAGGGAAGTTTTTCTTTTAAGAGCTACATTCAAACGCAGCCTAAGAGCAGCCTAAGAGCACAAGTAGGGTTGTACCTAGTTTGGATCTTTACCAATTTGCTAGCATTGGTAGCGATAGGATTCATTTTGGTCCCTGGTTCGGACGCTACCATTCAGAAATTTTTCATAATTTGCAGGGTAAAAAGGCGCATATAAAAATATAATGCATAATTTTCATGAACATGAAATTTGCATGAAGGAATTGATCAAATTAGAATGTGGTTATTCATGATTGATGGTCCAATGCAATTTCCAAATCACACAAGAAGGTCGAACTCAAAAGTGCATATATTAGTCATAGAGACACCAAACCATGCATTTGCACGAGTAATTTTACAGTTGCCGTTGTGCTACACTATCCGAAAAGAGATTCATGTCTTGGTGGCTTTCGTCTTCCTCCCGCTGCAGTGGCTGCGAGAGCTGGAGAGGTTCTATACCCCTCAGCGCGGCGGGCTCCGCGTCCATGAAATCCACGGCCTGCGGAAGATCGTCGTAGTTCATCACCTGGTTCGGCGTGGAGGCAGCGGAGTACGCCGGCTGCAGCACGACGAAGTGTTGCGGCGTGTCAGGGTGTGCGCTCGCCAAGGCCACCCGCAGGTTGAAGAGCTGAGACTCCAGGACGGACAGCTGGCCCTGGAGCAGAGATACCTGTCGTTGCACGTAGTCTCGATCAGAACTCAGAAGAATGGAAGTTATCATAGGGACTAGCGTTTCTGTTTTAATGGGTATGGATGCATGCAGATATTGTATGAGTTTGTGACATGAATTTGTTGTTGATTATGCCAGTAGAGGAGGCTGTGAATTATTGGTTTGGTAGAATGAGATGTGTTAGTTGCCGTGCTAGTTTCAAACAGATTGCGCGCGCGCGGGGGACCAATGACCACCTGGTGCTGGAGCGCGAGGATGGTGCCGACGCTGCCATAGACGGGGTCGGCGATGCGCGCCTGGGCCTCGTAGCAGACCGTGCGCGCCGCGTCCCGGCGCAGCGCGGCAGGCACCCGGGACAGCAGCTTTGCCACGTTGCTGGCGCCGAACACCCTGTGCACCACGGCGAACTCCGCCGCGCCGCGCTCCCTCCCTCGTCCTGCTCCTACCCCTCCCCCGCTGCCGCCGCATCCGCTGAAGTGCGGCGCGAACACGCACCCCGGGGCGCACCGGCGGCGCAGGAACTTGCACGCCCCGCACGGCGCCCCGGGCCCCGCCGACGACGCCTCCTCCGCCTGCAGGCCCGCGCCACTGGCTGGCCGCTCCACGGCGGCGGCACCGCCGCGGCGCTTGCTGCCGGGTGGCTGCGCTGCATGCATGTGCGTGTGCACCCGCGCGGGGGTGCGAAGGCGGGGGCGAGTGGTTTTAAGAAGGGCGCGCGCGCCGCTCGCGGCCACGGCGAGGCCAATCGCCTTGTTAGCTACGCACGCAAGATTTATGAGGGCCATGTCGCGCGGAGGCGCTCCTCATGCGGGTGCTGCGGCGTGCGGATCTCACGGGGAGAGGGAAGAGAAAGGTGTTAGCTCGGAAGTCGTTTATGCCATTGGCCAAGGGAAGCTGTAAGCTCAGGCAGGCAGCAAAAATCTTGGATTCTTCAGTGAGGGCGAAGACGGATCGTGTTACTCTCACAACAGTTGCATGCTTCTGAAAATGGAACATGAGCAATGGTGGCACAAGCTGCGTGAAGAAACAAACACGAAGGAGATAAAAAAGGAAACAGAAGTCTGCTTCTGGATAAAGGATTGCAACGACACAAGGTTATTTTCTGTTGAGCCGCCTCCACTGCCCAATCTATAGAGGAGTCTTCTTTGTCAAAGGATCCATCACCTGAAGCAGGAAATGCATGCCCAACTGCCAACACGAATTGCATTAGGATTTTAAGAAAATCCTTACCAAAAGGACTGTCCGCCTTTTCTAACTTGCCGTACACATTATGCGATGAGCAAAGAATGCATAGCCTGGAACCTTTTTCTCACAAGTCTCAGATAGAAGGTGCCGACCAGATCATGATATGGCCAAGGCTAAATGTACAACATATACTGAATATGAAGTAAGGCATCAGTCATCACTCATCAGGTATGCCAACATTCTTGTAAACGCAAGCAACACATCGAGGAATTACAAATGCTGACATTCGCTCATGTTTCTTCCGAAGGAAGTATGCCAGAACAACACAAGCTTCCGCAGAAGCACGGCAAACCCTTAGGCCTAAGTCTAGCATCACCATAACTGAAAGTGAGCTCTTCTCCTTCGTTGATATCTCTGGCAGCAAAAAGGCAGAGTCTTGGGAGCAATGAACCTGAGCTCCTAACTAAGACGGGATGCAGGTTGCCTCCATCACATGAATGATTGATAAAACGAGCCACATTTCCCACTTTTGTTGCATCAATGTTAACTCTTAGGCATGCTTTCCCAGAAGGAAGATGCTCCCGTATCACAATGAGTGCAGGAGAAAGCTTACCGACAGAGGCAAGCTCATCATATAACCTCTGCCGCTTCCTTGCTTCTTCTGTTGTCAAAAGCTCACCTATAACCAGACAAGACATGGTAGTCAAAGTAAGTTACAATAACTTAGGTATCAATATCAGCATAGTCAAAACACAACTATGAAATGATAAGCCAGCACGCCATTCAGAATGTAATGATGGTCAGATATAGTCACCATGCTCCTGCTATAAGCCTACAACGGCCAAACATAAGCACAACCAAAACAGCGAAACAACTTTCAGCACAGATCTTCCCTACCCAAAAAGAATTCAAAAGATAGTAAAGCACAAATAATGAGCATCTTACAAAGTTTAGTAACAGAATAACACTTTAATCCTATTGCAACCTATATACTGATGGAAAGCATGAGAAAGACAATGGCAACCACTATTTAGAATCTGGCAAGGTGGTAAAGATGATGAGTGGCCACAGGAATCTTCAGTGACCCGGGGTGTTGATTTCTGAACTATAGTTTTCCCAGCAACAAAGAACATGTATAATGACGAAAGCGATTCAAAATCCCCATGAGGGCTCTTGTAAAGCGGATTGATGGTGCAGTCCTGAACTAATGTGTTCCGATAAACCAGAGACTTGATATTTCTTAGTCTAAATATATAACCTTAATTCTGTCTACCAACACTTATTTCCAACCACATCTTACACCCAAAATGCATGATTCTTTAAAGATCTCCTATTATGCCTGACTGCAAATGCTCTTGACATGAATTCCCAGGTACATTAGCAAGAGCTTGCCCTCTAAGCACTGGGAGTATAGGGCTAAAATGGGATGTCAAAAAATATGCTCGTTGTGAAAGGTAGTGGAACCTGCGCTATGCCCGTATGAGAAAAAAAGAACCTGCACTTTATGCAACTTATTAAGTCGTGTCATCTCCTTGAAGCTTTGAAATGATCTAATGGAAACCAACACAAAAACATCATCATCTAAAACACAAGTAGGTCTACAGCAGTATTATGCCATGATGAGAGTAAAGCCGCATACGAATGCAGCCATCTCCCAAACCACTCTCTTTTTTCCCTGGAGGGTCATTTCTAATGCATATCAAAGGATGAACTCAATCTACAAAGGAGGAATCACCACCTCTCGGTAAAATCGTCATCCCCGGTGCAATAACAACGGAAATTTGGCAGTAGAGAATTGAAGTTTGATGAATTTTACGGATCATTTTGGTCATGAAGTTCACAAGTAGTTAAGAAGGAAGAGTGGATTACCAGCATACTCGCAAACGAACTGCCCGCGGCGAAGGACCTCAGCGGCGTGCAGCCCCCACCCTTTCTCCCGGTGGCGCACGACGCGTAGCCGCACCGTGACACCGAGTTGCGTCCGCCGGTTCCCGCACGAGGGCCCGCACGCGCACCCGTCGCCGCACTCCGTGAGGCTCCCCATCCCCGCCTCCGCCTCCGCCTCCGAGCCGACCGCCTCGGCATCCGCATCAGCGCACGGGCACCGCGCGCCGCCGCACGCCCCCTGCGGGCACGCGCACCCCGCCGAGGGGAAGCCGCCTAGATCGGAACGAGGCCAGCTGGGGCCTGGAGGGCGTGCCCACGTACAGCCCCACGGCTGGGCACGGGGGTTAGCGGCGGACGGGGTGAGGGAGAAGGGGGTGTAGAGGAAGTACGCGTACGGCTTGCAGTCGACGAGGTTGTCGAAAGGGATGGGGAGAGGCTCCAGCCCGTGTGCCGCGTCGGCGGCGCGGCCGGCGGTGACAGTGGAAGCGGCCGCACGCAGGGCGCGGCAGGCGGAAGCCGCGGCACCGAGGTCCTGTGGCGGCAGCCACGGCAGGACCAGCTCGGCCAACTCGCCGACAGCGCCGGGCGTTGCTGGGTTTCTCATTGTTCGGTATGGATCAGAATTCTGGACGGTAAGAGCATTTCTAGCAGGTGCATAAACTAAAATACTAAACAGATTTTTAGGAGAAAAAAATCTAACAAGATTCTTGATAGAGTTCTCAAAATAGAAAAGCCCTTAAATTCCTCCCCATAGTCTCCATTGCGGGGACTCTATAGCCAGCCTTTATTTCTCTTTTTTTTTTTGGTGTAGATGAAATTTCAGCACAAGTTTTTATCACGCACGATGTATCACATCTTCGACGTCGCCGCCACCCTTCTACCTGTCATGTGAAATACAATAGAAAAAAAATAAAGGCTAAGAAATAGGGATCTTACAAGAGTTTGAGACATGTTTGGGATAAAATGGGAAGAACCCTCATTTAATCTTTGGAGGCTCTAAAATAAGAATTATTGCTACAGATACTCTTATAATCATAAAAAATTAATTGTAAATAGAAAATAGAATCAATCGGACCCATGAACTCAATATGTTGATTTGTTGCAACTTGCAACTTCGAACCATACCAATTTTCAGTAGTCCTGACGAAATTTGACATCTGTCTGGGAAATTTTGGTAACACCAACATTTGGTACTCTATTTGGTTCAAATCAAATAACCTTTATCAAAATTTTGGCAATGCCAAACTTTGCTTAGGTTTTGGCATTAACAAATGTTGACAAAGATTTATTTGTGCAACAAACTAGTTTCTCAGCACAGAAGCTGACATCGAGCTGATAGCCTTGATATCCATGGGAAAGAGCGATATGCCGGGAAGAGGAGTATAGGTTCAATAGGTCAATGCGTTTAATTGATCATGAGAATCATCCAATAAAACTAATACTAATATACACACAAATTTCAAACAGTACTTGTTTCTAAATTCTATAATAGACGCAAGTATCTGGAGTCTCCGATCTGGGTCTAACACCGTGTTCCTTCCAGCTCCCGCGCACGCAGTTTCTAAAATAATAAACGGCGTGTTTTTTACAAAAATTTTCTATATAAAAATAGCTTAAAAAAGCAAATAGATCCATTTTTTAGTTTTTAATAGTAAACACTTAATTAATCATGTGCTAATGACATTTCTCGTTTTGTGTGCCAGCTTATTTAAGCTTCAAAGAAGCACTGCCGAACAGTGTGTAAGATATGGCAGCCAGTAACACCACAAGATGTATCGCTTAATGCGTACTCCTACAAAATATGTTTCTCAAGACACAAACTACTACAAACGAAGTATCTAAAATTTCCTTGCACGCAAGTCGGCTGGAGTCGACGTCGGTCGAGGACTACTATTTAATAGACCGAAGCAAGATGAGCCTTCAAGTAGCAGTAGCATCAGCGTCCTCTGTGGATTTCTTGTATTCTGGCTTGAGTTCATGCGTCCCTTGATTTGGACCCCTTTTGTTGTAGAAACACAGATCGTTCAATATCTCCTTCAAGAATTGCTGCACAGAAACAAGCCGGGACAGTTGAGAAGATGGATTTGATAGGGTGCCAACAATTTCTTAACAAATGCTCCCCCCTCAGAAGAATTAGGGTAACTCAAGAAAACATTACCTCTGGTTGATCAGTTTCTTGCATGAGATTCTTAAGTGACCAATTCGGCTGCCTCTCAAAAAGCTTGAATAAGATATTTTCCAGCTCCCTGCGATCCCTTCTCGTTCTTTTCATGTCTGATGGTTTTACTGGTAATGGCTTCTTCTCCTTCTGCTGAAAAACATAAATATACAAGAGACTGTAACCCTTCACATTATCTATACTGCCAACAGAAAGATTGGTTTTAAAAAAGTGTTTCTGGCAGAAACTATATGTTAACAGGATCCAATGAACTACCAACATAGGAAAAAATACATCAAACATGGCATTGCTATGAAAGATACTACTTTTGGACCAGAAGACATCAGACCAACCAAGCCAGGCAACGGCCTCATGCTCATTCCATTGTCATTCACAAGTACCTACAAACAGACAAGGGAAGAGTGAATCAGTACAATAATACTATATGAAACAGACCAATGAGGCATATAGAATACCATAAAAAACCCCACCATCAATTTTCTATTTTTAATCATAGACTTTTCAGTCCTCTCACGGCATAACTTCCCGTAGTCCACAAGATTATCGCTGTGTGGTTCCATGTCAAATTTGTGCCCGACTTTCCCTTCACATGCAAGCTTTCCTATAACAAGGAGTGATGATTTAGTGTATCAAATAAGTTAATACGATGTTTTTCAGACAACAGAGTGAACAGTTCACAATACATGTTATCTTCAAGTCGTGAAAAATATTATCAACACAAAACCTTCCTAATCCAAATAGGAAATGCAGAAGCATAGTTCTCGTAAGCTCAGTTTAGCATGTGTAGTAGAGGAGATTATACAACAATCACTTCAAAATACAGCAGAATAAAATGCCAATGAGACTTGAAAAGGTATAACACCTAAAAAAATTAATGAAAAAATAGTTGTAAACGCAAGAACAACATGACAAAAAATTGTTTGTTGCCCTTAAACTTCTTCCACGTAACAGAATTAACGAAGCTAACACCAAAGAGCTCATCGACCCACATATGGGGTACTAAGTATAGCATGATCCTCTGCCAACCAAATCTTTATGCAAACACCTATGTGATGGATGCGCATAACATATGTCAGTAGACACAAGCCATACAAAGATTCCAACAAACAGCAAAACTTAAAGGAGGTCCCAGTAAAGCAGAAATTGAGTAAATCAAGAACTGAAACATCAATAGTGCGCTCTGAGAATTTCAGACCATACACAAACTTATAGAAAAGAGATAGTTTCATACGTTGAGAGGACCCAATTTCAATAGTGTATTAGAACAAAAAGGATTCTGATAGTAATATTATCATTTACGACAGCAAAATCAGAACCTGATCAAAGCAATTACCCCCAGACAATAGTGAAATCAGAACACAGGACTCTATAACAACTAAATGACCTCCCCTCTGGCTCCTTCATAAGTTAGGTGCGCCAAAGTTAGGAAAGTAGGAATGCAAATTTAGATTTTACAAATTTCCAGACGATATTCTAAAAATGGGCAATATGTATTTGTTTCTCACCCACCCAGTAGTGGTCACATGACCTAAACAATCCAATTATGCAGCCTAACCAGCAATTATGCAGTTACAGGCAGTGCACCCATTCCTTCTATATAGCTTAGTAATACAGCTTAGTAGACCATTTGAAGAACGTTGTTCCTAGACTGTATTTGGAATCAAAATGAACTGCAAACCAACCATGAGAAATTGCTAATGATAAAATCTCACATAGCAAAGGGGAAATACATGCAAGCATCATAAAGAAAGAGAAAGACTGGTATTCTTACCTTCGTTGGATTCAGAAAAAACACACATTGGCAGAAAATCCTTGAACATGTTCAAAGAGTAACTCTTCGGTGTATTGCCTTTGCCTGTTTGAGCCATCTCCATCTTGAACTGTTAGTTCACTAACACCATATAAGAAACAAGTACCAGGGTATGTACAAGTATAGAAGCCATCAATCAACTTCTACGATTGTACATGAATACAGAAAATACAAACCCACGAGTAGCTTCTGCTGTTAATTTTACGAAACAAATCTAAACGCCAAGGATAAAATAACTATGCTGCAACATAATGTGACATCTAAAGTTAATGACAGAGTTACATTTTGTTAAAACCTTTTAAGATTAATTTTAGTTCAGAAAGCTCAAACAGTAGTTGGTTTCTGCCTCCAGATTGCATTGGGCTTTTCTCCAAGAAACTATCAGAAGAATTGTAGTCGTCATTTATCAAAGCAATTATTCTGCACCAACACAAGTACATTGTACACCAAGGGTCGGATGTGCATGGCTATAATTGCTTGAACTCGCAGATGTTATGTTGCGAACTTGCAATAAGACTACATTTCCTCCATGGCCATTATTGGCCAGTGACTCACACAATAGAGTTAACCAATTATGAGGTAATGGAGATTGAAGGAAACTGTCTAGTGTTAGCATTTAAAGCACAAAATCAATAGCAATGATTCCTTGGCCTTGTTTTGGATTTGAACATGTGGCATTACACAATGAAATCCAACAAGCGGTCCCCCGAATTCGATCAACCAATCAACTTAACTTTCCGCACCAAACATGCCTCAAATCCTCGCTATACCTCGCCCCAACCATTGAAATAGCCTAAAAATTTGGCCATGGTAAAAAGGGGAAACAAGACCATCCCCACATGCACGGATCAATCGACCCCACCCACGGAACAGGAGCGAACAGCGTGGCGGGGAGGATAGAAGGATCAACGGCTTGCCTGGAGCTGCTGCTCCTCGGAGCGGAGCGGGTCGAGGGAGACGATGACCTTGGCGACAACGGGATTAGGGTTCGGGTTAGCGCCAGCAGCGGCGTCGGAGGAGGAGGCGGCAGCGGTGGCGGCCTCCTGCCAGGCGCGGGAGACGACGGTCGGGCACTTCATGAGCCACACGGAGCGGTCGGCCCGGGCCGTCTCGAGGTTCTTTGCCTCCTCGGCCATCGCCGTGGGGAGGTTGGAACTCGGGTGAATGACTCCTCCCGGGTCGCCGGTTGTGTGCGGGGATCGAGGGGATGGTTCGGCGAGGAGGAAGAAGAGGCTCGCCTGATTGGTGTATTGGAGCAATTTGATAACCAAAAACTACTAGGATCGCCTGATCCTTAATGAGGGTGATGATGGGGAATTGGGGATTGAGACGGAGAAGGGCATGCGGAAGGATCTGCTTGGGCCGCGGTATGTCGGTTACTGGCACCAAACCAAAATCATTTGTTGGCCTCCACTAATAAATGGGCTGGTCTATGAAAATATGTTGGCACCAGGCCCAAAATTCCTCCTGTTTCTATTTCTTTGTTTTTTACCCCAAAAATATGTTTATAGTCCAATGTTAGGCATTGTTGGATGGAACGTATATGATCGTTTATCAGCAATAATGAAGTTGAAATAAAATATCCATAAATTTGAGCCAAATCCAAAGTCGGATTGAGCTCTTTCGTTCTCGTATCACCTTTCTAGCTTTTTTTTTTATTTCTTCCACCATAGGATGGATTTTGATGTTTTTCCTTCAGCAATTTGATTCAAAGTTTGATCCAACCTCTTAAATGTCATTTAAATTTGGGATTGAAAAGGTTGTTATTTTCTTCGCTATGTACTAGTTTTCTCAAGTTTCTTGGTGGACTTTGGAATTATTTTACAAAACTAGCAAATTACCTGTGCGTTGCAACGGTTTTTAATTTTAAAAAAATATAATTAACCTATTATTACTATAACTTTATGCAAATATTATCTCTTAATTTTTACATATATCTGTTACTGACACTGTCTTTTTTCTTTCAAAAAAAGTATAAAGTTGGTGATAGGATGTTTAACATGTAAACCTTCTGGCCCCACACTCATGTTTTTCTTTCCACAAAAAGTAGAGAGTTGGTGGTGGTAGTGGGAGATTCACCACTCACTACCACCACTGGCATCTTTGAAAGTAGTATAGATAAAGAAAAATAAAATTAACATATTATTACTATAACTTTAAATATTATCTCTTAATTTTTACATATATCTATTACTGACACTGTTCTTTTTCTTCTCACAAAAAGTATAAAGTTGGTTGTGGGGTATTTGACATGTGGACCCTCTAACTCCACAGTCATTTTTTACTTCCCACAAATAAGTAGGGAGTTGGTGACGGTGGTGACAGATTCACTACTCACTACCACCGCTAGCCTCTTTTAATATAACATACATAATTAGAGCTCCTTTGAACCACATGATTGAGAAAACAAATAAATGAGAACAACATGTGGTTTTAACATAAATACAAGTATAAAACAGAGGATTGCATAACACAGAAAAAAATACAGAAATAACCATTTGATTGGACCGCTTGAAAAACACAGGAATTTGAGAAGTTATATAGACTTAAAAAAAACTTTCAATGAGGTTAGACCCTATATTATTTTTCCTTCAAAACTTGCATGGAATGAAACATTCCATGGGGATTTCATAGAGTTCAAAAGTGTCCAATCCGTTGTTTCCATGCCATTATCTATACAGAACAAACAAAAGTCACTAAGGCCCCATAATTTTGTTGGTGTTATAAAAACCCTTTATCCTTGCGTTAACAACCTTCAACCAAATACCATATTACATGAAATATGCAATATTCTACTGAAAGAAGTACCTTTTTAAGAAAATCTATTGCAAATACTTGCAGTGGGATACATTTTTTATTTTAGCTAACTGCCTCCAAAAAGAAGGATTTGTGCATTGTACTAAGTTTGTAACACGGTGTAGAGTGCTATGAACAGGCTTAGGGTACGGTTGGATTGGCACGCAAAACGAGAAACATCCTTAGCACATGATTAATTAAGTGTTAACTATTAGAAACTTGAAAAACAAATCTATTTGATTTTTAGAGATGCTTTCAAATAGAGAATTTTATAAAAAAAAGTATTATTTAGTAGTTCGGGAAACGTATTTACGAAAAACAAGGGAATAAACGGAAGCTATAAGCATAACCGAACGGGGCCTAGGAGGTTGCCATCAAACAATTCCCATGAGCTCCTAGATTACTCATGTTACATTAGTTAAGGTCCACCTCTGAAAAGCAGAAACAATCCCGATTACAGCGCAAACTAACCTTATTTGCAAAAAATAAACATACAAAATCTCACTAAAATTCATGCCTTTTACAGTAGCTAGTAGAGTCATGTCCACTTCTCCAGCTCTTTTGAGTCCCTGTTCGTTTCTCATAAAATTTTCTAGATTATTTATTTTTATAATAGCTATTGTAGGATATTGTCACACCCGGAATTCCATCCAAAATTCGAGTGATTTATTATGCGCGAATCATCGTCCAGAAATCAACCGAGGCACACAAATAACATAGTTAATATCGAAGTAAATATCTTACATAATCGAAAGTATTTATTGCAGAAGCGAATGGCACCTCTTAAAATAAAGGAAATCTAAGCAACGGAAATATACTACGGACGACGTGACGACTCCGAAACCACAAGCGCTTAACCAGGCTCCCGCTTAGTCCTCCAATAAATCCTCATTGCTGAAGTACTTCTCTGATGATGATTGTTGATTGCAAGGTGAGTATAAGAAATACCCCACAAGCCACACAACAAATATGTAAGTGCACAGGTATCCAAAAGATGGCACAATAGGGTTCAATTTACATAAACGATATTTAATAAAGCATTTAAGAAAGTAGTAAAATAAGTAATTATTAATCAATATTAACCGATACTGTACCACTCTCCAAAAGGGTATAGGCCCAACCACTCCCAACCTGAAGCTAACAATATTCCGTCATTCATTGTTAATGTAAAGTAGTGTGGGACTAATCACGAAAAACATTACTAGGCTGCCCATTAACCGCGGGCACGGCTATTCGAAAAGTTTTAGTCTGGCTAGAGGTGTACCAATTTACCCATAAGACACAATCCCACAACACATCACCGTGTGCCTCAATACCACCATGGTACCTCGGGAAGGAGTTGTGACAAAATTATCCATGTAACTCGCACAATAGGAGAGCCTCCCGTCAAGCCTCCGGCCTCCGGTAGGGGTGATCAAGTGCCTTCCCGCTAGATGGCTCGAAGCCCGAACTCATGGACTTACCAATTGCCATGTGTGGACTTATATCAGCCACAAACAAAACCCTAGTGCCTCCTATTGAACTCGGCACACTTCAAATCCCGCCATTACCCATTATAGCTTGTTGTTAGTACGAATATTGCTTTGCAAAGATAACTCGCGAACCGGTCCTTAAGTGTTATGAGCACCACTAGTATCAACCACAATCTCGGTACTCAGAATCCACCATTTAGTCAAGTTTTAGTTGCCCATTAAATTAACCTTACACGACCACAGCCATGAACTGAGTCATCATTTCATGTGGATCCGATAATGTAATCAATATTTGAATGATAGCCCATAAGTTATACTATAATTTCTAGACATGGCTAACCAGGGTCCTAGAATTATTCTAGCTAACCAATAATTAAAGCTAGCTAGTCATATTAATCCCATAGGTACCGTGACAGGTAATCAAAGCAATAGGGCTACAAACAAAGATTAGAGCTTACCCTCCCGATGACATTGTAAAATAAATGCATAGTTGAAGGAAAAACATAGCTTAAAACATAGTTACAACATGCTCAAAGGTGTTAAGGATTTGTGTGACTTGCTTTACTGCTCTACGAATGCTTCGGAATTCTCCTGATAAAACCCTGACTCTTGCGAAACGTCGGCAGCTAAAGGCAATGAAAAAAATAAAAACAGTACATAAACACACATCAACAGTATGATATTATATTTTTAATGGATAGATCTTGATTTTTAAAGAATTATGCAAGTTGAATAACCCCAAACGAGGTTAGGATGAATTAGTTATGAATTTTAGAATTTTTAATCCTTTTAAAGCCTATTCAAAAAGATTAAACCGATTTCTTATGTCATTGATGATTTATTTTAATTCCAAAAAAGGAATTATGACGTCAGCACTGGATCAGGGGCGGCTGACAACCGGGGCCCACAAGTCAGAGAGAGGAGGGCTCGGGTTCATTTTAGATCAACTCCACCGAGGGGTTCACAAGGGTTCAACACCCAAGATCGGATCGGAGGAAGATCGAACGGCTTAGATTTATCTCAAGTTTTTAATAGATTTGGATGCCCGAGATCAAATCGAGGATAGATCGGACAACTGGGATTTAATCGAGGCGATCCAACGGTTTGGATCAAACCTGATTGGTTTGGACCCACGGGCTGAGCTGGCCCTGAGCTGGCACCTACGTGGCATCCACGTCAGTGGCGGCTCGGGAACCAATGGTCGATGGCAATCGGCGGTGCACGGCGAGAGCACCAACGTGTAGAGAGGAGTGCGGCGATCCATACCGAAGCACAAACAGCAATGAACGGCAATGGGAGCGACCGACGGCGAGCTTCTAGTGGCGGAAGGGCTCGAGTCCTTAGCGGCGATGCTGTTCCGGCGATCTCTGGCAACTGGGAGATGGCGGCGAAGCTTCCTTCCGATCTGGCGATTCCAACAGTGGCGACGGTGAGCTCCGGCGGTGGCTAAAGCAGTGGTGATGCTTGGCTGGAAGGCGGCGACAACGGCGGATTGGATTGGATTGGCGCTAGGGCGACAGAGGCTAGGGCAAGCTCGGTTGACGGCGGAAAGGGAGAGAGAGGAGCCCGGGGATGCTATTTGTAGCGGCGGGGAGGAGAGATCGGCTCGGGTTCAGTCGCGGCGGCGGATTAGGTTTACTCCCAGAATCTAGAAGCTTCATGAGCTCGATTCGGAGTCGATGCCGTCGGTTTTTCGCTGTGATTCTTGGGGGACAAGGACGAGGAGGTTGAGGGATCAAAATCCCTCAACTAATTTGAGGATATCCCAACCGGAGCGAGCGGATTGGAGCAAGACTCGCGGCAGCGGCTGCGGGTTTGCACAGAAGCTCTCCAACCCAAGGTCAGAGACGACCCCACCAATCAGCGAGAGAGGGGAGGCGTGGGTGCCCATAGGCCATGGGCCGCACAGCGCGCGTGGGAGAAGGAGGGGAGCACAGTGATGGGCCGGATTTGGCCCAAGGACAAGGAGAGGGTTTTAAAAGGTTTTCTTTTGTTTAAACGCGAAATGCTTATTCCAATTATTAAAAATCCTTCCCTTGCTCAATTAATTCCCAAAAAATTTTAGGAGCTAAAAGATTAAGCAAAGTATTGCTAAAAATCCTTTTTCACATGATTTATTTATTTAGGGAATTTCAGAGTGTGACAGATATAAACAAATAAATTAACTAATACAAAGTTGAATTTTTGCTTTTAAAAAGTATTGTAAGAAAATTTTATATAGAAATTTTTTATACGAAAAACACTATTAAAAACTTAAAAACAAGTCAATCTCTATTATTATAAAAATGAATAATGTTTCTACCAAAACTTCGTCCTTCGCTAGAGTCTGGATCAATTTCGTTTTTCTTTCCCGATCGCCTTGAAAAATCTGTCATCTGTTTCATGTCGCCCGCATGACCTAGCGCGCGAGCACTGGATCGAATTGGGACTCCGTGTCCGATTGCTCCAGCACGTTGTATATCAACACCCTATCCCGACCCAACACGCGACAAATTAAATTCGATCGGACCATGTGCCCAACCGATCAGGGATGCCATTGTCCCCCACAAATCATTTGCGTTTGATTAGTTTCTTCATTCTAGAAATCGGTTTCAATGTGAGGGAGCTCGGCACCGGACCTTCTGTCCGACCCTTCTGCCGCTGCTCCTAGCAAAAGGATGCCGTGTTTCGCCTCCTGCCAGGGCTAGGCCGATAGGCTAGGGGCTCGCCCTCTCGCTGCAATTGCCAACAACAGGCCGGAGCTTATCCACAGGATATGCAGCCCTCCTCTGTCATTGTAGAGGGGATATGCTGCTTTGCTTCTTGATCTGGCGTTTCGCCAAATTGGGGCGGTTGAAAACATCGTGCCTTATGCTAAATAATTAACTTTGCAGACCTGAATCAATTTTCCGTTGATGCAAGTGAGGCATTGTACGGTTCTTGGTTTTTCTTTTACTAATGATCAGAGCTACCAATTTGGGAGATGAATGCCATTATGATGGAGTTATAGCTTATGCTAGAACTTTGTCCTACACCGTATTTAGTTTACCTTTGTTGTGTAGAGATTAGATTTTTTCTTGTGATTTCTCTTGGTTATTAATACCCTAATATATTGTGGGATTTGATTGATTTGTATTACCGATTTTGAGGGAGTATAGGGATTTCCAAACTGTAAAGATATCCTTTGACCTTAGGCCGGTTCTTTCAGTTACTGCCTGCTAATTATTATGAGCACACTTTTTAAACTGCTGAACGGTATGAATTTTGAGAAAACTTTATATATAAAAGTTTCTTAAAAATCAAATAAATTTATTTTTTAAGTTTTATAATAGTTAATACTTAATTAAGTATGCGCTAATGGAGTGTCTTCACCAATAATCTAAGGAGCTTTCCGTTATTAGATCACGTTTAATGTTTTTCTCTATGATTTTTCATGTATGATTTTCTTTTGTTATTTAGGGTGAAGCAATTTTTATGGTTAGATGAAGTGAGTACGACGTGATAGCTAACACACGAGGTAACGTTGTGATCTATAACATCTAAATACTATACATATAACATCCGTAATATCCAAAAACTGAAAAAACGAACGTATACGATATTACAGCCTAGATATTTCAGCCTAAACCAGTAATTTATCCTACTACAGCGCACGAGCTACTTTTCTCGAAAAAATCTAAAATCCGGAGGCACAAAAGAAATAACACGGTCTTGAAGCTTGGACTAGCAAAAGGGAAGTCAAAACTCGGAACTACGTGTCAGATTAGCTGAGTTAAGCCCGCCCACGCGTCGCTGGCTCCCAGCATATGATACTCGTGACGCGGTCGCCAATTGCGAGTCGTCCCGTCGTCCCGCTGCTCCGTCTCTTCCTGGTCGCGCTAGATCGTAGGCACGCACCAACCGCGCCAGCCCACCACGCCCCCCGCGCGCCCGCAGTCCTCGCGCCCGCCCGCCTCCCCACGTTCCGATTGCCTCCGCCACCGAAGCTCCATACCCCACGCCTCTTTCCTCCCCTCCGATCCCCCAGAACCTTCTCCCCGCGGACGCCGCCGGCCCGAGCGGCGCCTCTGCTCCCTCCCCTGCAGCCGGCCCGAATCTAGGGTTTTCCCGGCGCTGCGGAGAGAAGGGGGAGGCGGCGGCCGACGCGATGCTGCCGTGCGCGAGGTCGCTGGTGCTGCGGAGGAGGGCGGGTCTGGCTCTCCTGCGGCGCGGCTGCGTGGAGGGCGGCTTGTGCGGGAAGGGGGAGGCGCCCGCCAATGCCAGGCGCGCGGCCACGCTGGCCGGGCTCGGCGGTCGCGGGCCGCTCGGACGGTGGGCCGATCCGCCGGGGCCGCCGCGTGGGGAGGCGGAGCGGACGGGCGGCGTGTGGCGCGCGGGCACGCAGACGAGGTCCTTCCTCGGGTGCGGCGATGGGGAGGAGGGGAGCGTGCTCTCCAAAGTCTACGAGGAGAGGCGCGTCATGGGGTACGGTGGATCGGACCTGCTGTTTTATAATTAGTTTTATTTTCTCTGATTGTTTTGAAACGGAAATTATTGGTGGTGATTTTCTGTGCATTGGTGGGCGTAGGTACACACCGGAGCAGATGTTCTCGGTTGTTGCGGCAGTGGACCTTTATGAGGATTTCGTGCCGTGGTGTCAGAGGTCTAGGATTATCAGGCGACATGAAAACGGTTCCTTTGATGCTGAACTCGAAATTGGATTCAAGTTCCTTGTTGAGAGTTATGTTTCTCATGTGGAGATGGAGAAGCCAAAATATATCAAGGTGAGAACTTCATAATGATACTATCACCACAACTTATAGGTTACATAACATACCATTGATACAAGCATGCCTTAATACGAAAATGGTCCAAAAGTATCAAATTAATTCTTGAGGCAGCATTGTTTAAGTTTCGTCACATTCTACACATGAGTTATGAATCTCTTTTGTGTTGTAATTCCTTAGCACGCATATCTGCAAACCACTAGCATGGTGTTGATTATTTCTTCTCTAGTCGATCATAAGATTACTTGTATTTTATTGAAGTATGTATAAATTCTGTTATTGATGATGTGCCTTTTTTGTTTTCTCCAATGTGGGCCAAATCTCTTCAAACAGTCAGATATAATGTTATTTGTGCTGACTAATTAGTGAACGGCCATTTAGTTGCTTGCAATGTTGGCTATGCACTTAGAATCTCTGGAATAGTAAATAACAGTTGTGTTAGTTAATTCGAGAAGATATACTAGATAATTTGAAAGTATCAACCCAGTCAGAAAGTTATGTTTTGATTTATTTTGCCTGCCTTCTGAATAGTTGGTTCTAGTGCTAAGAGGAACTGCAGTTGTCAAGGACAAACTGGCAAAGTGGTTTATCTGATATCACCCTTAAAACATATACCAGATTATCTATACTGTGGAACCATCATCTTGCTGCTGACTGCTGTCATAGCTTCACCTGCCATTTTCGATATTGACATGCAACAAAATTTTCTTATAATGTAAGACTAATGCGATTATCACTGCATGAACCTGGAAACTTTCTAACACTTTGACTTGGAAGTAGTTTAAGTTCAATTTATTATGGCAACTTTTTCCTGAATATAAGATTTGACGCTTGAGTGTGCGCCTATGCACAGGTTATTTCTTTGTACCAGTTATCAATCTAGGTTATATTTTTTTCTTTGAACCAGCCTGGATAATCTGCTCATGACAAAATGCACCATTTGGGCTAAGATCATTGTTGAACAATTGCATGTTGCAGTAGCAGTACTAACTTTCCCATCCTTTTGTGTTATTCCATGGTGATTATTTTGTTGTTTATGTGGCACACAAGATAAACAGATGCAGCGCTAACTCATGCCAATATACTAGAGATCTTCATATAAACTTCTTTTATTTAACTGAGATACTTCTTCACTAGAGACTGCTTGAAGATTGCACTGATTATTTCGTTAACTTATGGCGCAACTATTTATAAGTTGCTGCTAGTACAAATTTCTTAATCTGCAGCCCCTTCTGGATAAAACTTCTGTTGCATTTTTTGTTTTATTTGTACTGAACAAGTGGTGGAGTGGCGTATAATTCACTGCTATCATTTATCTTCCTACCTTTACTATTTTTCCATGTTTGATCAGATGCATTGTTTTCCTTCTGACTGGTATTTTACTCTATTGCAGACGACAGCATCTGAAAGTGGACTTTTCGATCATTTGATAAATGTTTGGGAGTTCAAGCCTGGTCCTGTTCCTGGAACATGTGATCTCTATTTCTTGGTTGATTTTAAGTTTCAGTCACCACTATATCGTCAGGTAAAATCATTTGTTATGATTGTGCACATGAAATGCATTCATTTATCTGTGTTTTCTCAGTTCTTAGTCTGAAGCTTTTCATTTCAGGTTGCATCCATGTTCTTCAAGGAAGTTGTTTCCCGGCTAGTGAGCTCATTTAGTGATCGTTGTTATAGAATTTATGGGCCTCCGGTTCCTGTGCTGGAAAATACTTATGGGCAAGGAAGATAGACAAAAGATAATCCAATTTTTGAAGTATGTACGCTCCATAAATATCTGAGTTGGCATATCTTAATAGATGATTTTGCCTTTGCATTTGCTTTCTGATGTCATTGTACCCTTAGGGTACCATTAGGCAAGAGGGTTTTGAACGAAATTAGCCAGAATTTTCACTTCTTGGCTATTTCTCAGATGATTTTTTTTTCATGTACTACTAAACGATTCCCATGTGTAACAACAAAAGGCTCCCTAATACACGATTGTTTACCCAGTCAATGAAGTGTTCATGTATTCTTTGTTTTAAGTGTATGCCATTATAAATTCTACATGGTTTTCGTCTCCATTCTAACTTTTGCTGGCAGCCACATTATGTTCCTGTCTAGTATATTTCATTATTTCTTCAACACATTGCCACGCATTTTGTCAATTCAATATGCTTTCGGTCCTATGGACTATAGTACATTTCAATAACAAATAGGGCGCAGCCACCGGGCAGCTGGCCTGAAAGAAGCATTTTGGGCACTTTGCCTGCAAAAATAGCACAAGCTGTATTCAAACTACTGTTCTACTGCTCATCTCATTGCGCCTAATTGTTGCACCCGTCAGGCCGTCACACGGTCCGGCCCCCAACGAGGTCAGCCATCAAGGTCGCCAGCCTCCATCCCTTGTTACTGTGCTTGACCACGTCAATGTCGCCTCCAACCGAGCACTCCTCGCGGGCGGCCTCCTCACCGTCACTCGCGCACCACTCGCCCGGCGTGACGCCGTCGAGCGGGCGCCTCAGCACGTCCTCGTCTATCCTCTGCAGCAGCGCGTCCTCGTCATCGCCGAACGCCCCAGCGAAAGCTGCCCCGCTGCCGACGATCGTGTCGTACCGCGACGTCTGCTGCTGGTCTGCGCCCTGCGACGCCAGCGCGCCGCCGTCCTGCGCCACCGTGTGCCGGAGGTTGTGGTTGACGGTGCTGTTCCTGAACCGCGCGGAGTTGGCCATGACCGTCTGGAAGTAGAACTCCATGGGGCTAAGGGAGTTGCTGAAGTACAGGAGCAGCGTCCTTGGGAGGTTGTCGGGCGCCACCACGCAGTACTCGACGAAGCCCCGGCTCAGGATCGGCCATGGCGAGCCTGTGCATGTTTCGCGACAATTTGTTACTGATCCGTGTGAGAAACGACGTGGATTCCTAATTCCTATGTGAAGCCTACCTCTGAAGAGCTCGAACCCGTCAGGCTTTGCTCGTTGCCCCAACGAGAACGAGATCTCGGCGCTGGTGCTCTGCAGCAGATTCTGGTCGACGACGATCGCCTCCGCGCCGCCGGAGTCCATCCTGTGGTCGATGAAGCTGAGGCCCCTCGGCACGGACGAGAAGGCGTAGAGAAGGTCTGCACAAACACGAGGCGCCACGCCACCGTTGATCGCTTGTCATCTTCGGCCGCATCGAGGTCAAACAACAAAGGTAACGGCGTCGAGCTTTACCGTCCGGTGTGACGAGTGGGTAGTCCGAGGCGCCGAGCATGACGAGCCAGTCCCACTCGGCACCGACCCTCAGCAGGACGGCGGCGCCGCGGAGCACCGCGGCGACGGCGGACGCGCCGCGGGCGTCGACGGGGTCGCCCTTGCCGACGACGTGCACGTTCCCGTACTCGAGGAACGCCCGCTCCGACCGGGCGTACCCGGCCATCCTCGCCCGCTCGTACGCGCCCGCGCCGGCGTCCAGGTGCAGCAGGTACCGGTTCCTCGGGTGGTACACGGCCTTGAGCAGCCGCGTCATCCGGACGCTGTCCCCATGCCCGCCGGAGATGTAGTACGCCAGCACCGGCGGGTACCCCGGCCCCCGCCTCGGCACGGCCGCCGCCGCCGCCGCCTCGACGACGTCCGTGCCGTCATCGTACTCGTACGCCGGCGCGCCGAAGAGGAAGGAGCTCGACGCGTAGCCGAGGATCAGCAGGGTAGTCGTGACGACGGCCAGCGACGCGAGCGCGGCCGACGGCGAGCACGTCTGCAGGAGCCAAGAACCGTGCGCCATTGTGCACGTCGTCGGGATCCTCAGCCGCGCGCCGGAAAGATGCATAAGACGGTGGCGCGTGTACTAGTAGAAGTTCTATAGTTATCTCTCGATGTCAAGCAGTGTCAACTCCTCGAACGATCACAAGCTGGCAGATGAGAAATTAATCGAGAATCACATAGTTCATGGACGAGCAGACATAAGCCCTGACGCAACGACGAACGGGATCGGAGTACCAAACATCAATTTACTAATAATATAAAACGTGCAGGACAGAATGAGTAGGATACCAACCAGCCGAGATCTTTTTTGTTTTGTTTTTGTTGTTGGAATGCTACGAACGAGGCGTGCATATGCAGACCATGGATCTGTCTGTAGGACAGTAGACGTGGTTCCAAGGAGGGAAGCCGGCAAATGGGGGAGGAAACTATATAAAAAGGGTGCAGAGGATACGGAAGCATCCGGCGTGCTGCGAAGCTGCCGAAAATTGGAATCGTTGTGCAGATCGATCGACGTAGCTAATTTTTCTCGCCCACCGGCTACCGCCGGCCGGCTGCCACGCAGCGCAAGCGCGACGAACGGTCCTAATCGGAGTTAGCTGCATAGTCGCATCAATCTAACCAGAATTCCCTGCCTAGTTGATCTTGCAGAACATAACACTGTATCAGTGTACCATTTCATACTGTATCCATCTGATGTGTATAGCAGTAGCTTCCTTAGCTCTCCCTGTTAGGCTGTAGCAGTGCCCTACCCTTGCAGTCTTGCTCAAGCTCCTCCGATTTTGCAGTCAACTGAATCATCTGAGGAATCTAGGGCTTCTTTGGTTGGGAACCACAGGTTGCCACGCTGAATTTTGGATGCGCCACACTTTATTACGCAAGCATTTGGTTGATTCCTGTAACTGTGACAAGCCATACTTTCTTCATCCCCTAGCCTACATGACATTCGCTCAATTTTAAGCCAAATTTGGCCACAAATGTGGTCAACAATTTGTGATCCACACTTTGTGTGCCCTGCCAACCGTTTAGCATGTTGAGTTATGGTAAAATTATTAGCTATCAACCAAACAAGCTCCTAACCTTCAACCAGAAGAAATTTGGCTAAGGGGTGTTCAAATTGCCTTATTTTATTCGCTTATAAGCCGTACGTAAAACGAGAAACATCGTTAACACGTAATTAATTAAATATTAACTATTAAAAACTTGAAAAATGATCTATTTGATTTTTTAGAGATACTTTCATATAGAATTTTTAAAAAAAACGCACTGTTTTATGTTTTGAGAAGTATGCTAACGGAAACCGAGGGAGAAGCAGAAGCAAACACTATGTAAGTCTTAACTTCCTTAGTGGCAAACACGGCTTTAAAATATAGATGAGGCGGATACAATTGATAAAAACAACTGAACGCAACACACGCACAATATGTATGTTGCAATCGCATATTGTGATCACATAAAAGATAGAGTATAATATCAATAAAGTAAGGTAAAAACAGTCAAGATGCATGACACCTCATCTTTGAAAATGAAATAAATCAGTTTATAAAACATGAGTGATAGTTAACAATCTTAAAATTTGGTTAATATGTGAGAGGGCGTACACTATCAACACGATAGTGATGATCAAGCATGATTAAGTTTCTATCAGGCCTTGATCGATCCCATCTTGATACTAGTTTATCCAAAATTGGTACTGAAGTTTTTGGTAAAAAATGATTAAACATCTCTAAATAACGGCTCTCAACCTTGGTTTATCAGGTGATCAAGCGTGCTTTGACGTTAACAAGCTATATTAGAGAAAAGTACTACGTGATAGTACTATCTAGCAACATAATTGTTACACCCCGATCTGGCACCGTCGTACAATGGCACCAATTAGGATGTGCTGTAGGAAAACAATGCGAACTGCTTCCCCGCGGAACCGCGATACCAATACCAGTCCTAAGACGTAGCGCTGGTATCCACGGGAATCAGATATGCATTATCGCAAACCTTAAATAAATAAATAGATTTATACCTTAACTTATGTTGATCAACTTCGGGCAAGCCGGAGACAACAATGAACAATATAGAGGCAGCAGCAGCAACGGAGTAGCGGACTAAGTCCCAACACACAGGCAGCGGCTAGGAACCAGGACGAACCCTAGTCTTCACTTCACTGCAACTCCAGCTCCAGCTCCCGACGAAGAACTATATATATAGAGCAAAGGTGAGTACTTACGTACTCAGCAAGTCAGGGAAACTTAGGTGGTTGTTGCAGGCTTCAAAGAGAGGTTGGATATTTTGTAAACGATTTTATTTGAATTCTTTTGAACCTACTAAGTGTGTGCTTCTCAACAATCAAGGCGATTGGGCCTCGCCTGATCGGAGTGAAAAGTGTATCATTCTTTAGTTTCTCCAGTTTTCGCAATCTCCAGATTTCACATCAATCGGCCTCCCAAGCCAAAACATTTTCTCCGGACTTCCCGAGTCCTGCTGTCTTCGACAACCAAGCCGACCTCATCGGATGACCCGCGTCCTCGACGGCATATCCTTCTCATTGTTCCCAAACTACACACACGTTTTGCAAACAGGGTAAAACAAAACTACGCTAAGGAATCACCTCACATCCGTCCATGACCGTGGGCACGGCTGTTCAAACAGTTTTGACCTCTGTAGAGAGGTACACTTTACCCACACGACACGAAACTGACACCGAATGCCCGTCGGCACCGAAAATTCGTGACAAGGCATTTCCCAAGCATTCCAAGTTTTCCCCACGTCAACTGGAGGGGTCCTCGAGACCATCAACAGGGTAGGTCCATGACCATGCTGTGCCAGAAACCCAGGAGGCATCCCCACTGCCCTCCTAGTGATCCATAGTCCATTGACATGCAGGGCGTCCCTGATCGGTGAGTTACTCAGCCAGGGGCTTCCCATTCATCCATGGTTGTATTGTCTTATGTTGGGATGAAATTCCAAAGGAATCGGTCCTTAGGGTGACCACACATGCATTACACTCCGGACCGGCCTTGTGTCGCGAATTTGTAGTTTTGAAACTCATTTTTCTTTCATAAGGCATCAACCCAGGTGTAGGGTTTTCCAACATTTCGTAAAACCATATTTTACCCAAGGGATTCTCAAATTTTATGTTTGAAGGGCAACCGTCGGCACACGCACAAGAGTGCACGCATACCGAGGTGCAACAATGGTGGTTACAAGGGAATAGGATATATCAATCATCAAGGAAGTATTTAAATGTAGCAAGTTTAGGAAAGGTCCGCCGATCTAACTCGTAGATGGGGCCGCACAGATCAGTGCACGCCTATGGATGCAATTTCGCGAAATCCACTCCGAAACGAAATTCCAACGATCGATTACTATGCGTATACAATTAAAATCTACACAAGGACCCTAAAAAGATCTATTTAGTACTACTAATAGTGCCAACAGATAGATCTTAATTTTATAAAATTACTGGAATTGGAACGGAGTTAATCGGATCAACGGATTAAAAGATATGAATTTCTGTAGTGAAGTTGAATTTCTGGTTGAAGGAAAAGGATTTATTGGAATTCTGGAAGAGAATATCTGAGGGAATATTCCCTAGTGTCACTAACAGTAGGGGCCACAGACATCCCTGGTCCACAGTTCATTGGGGGAAAGAGGGGCAGCACTTGGTTGTGCGATCAATGACAGATGGGGACCAATGGCAATGGAACAAGGGAATGAAAAAGAATGGCCCAGGTGTCAGGGAGTCAGAAAGAGTTGGCTCACGACGTGGGCTGGTGGCAGACCGGGAGTGGGACCCATACGGCAGTGACCGATGGTCCATGGACTGGGCATGCGGCGATAGGGGAGTTAATGAGATGGGGTCCGGGGGTCAGCGGAACTGGGGAGGTGACTCATGGGCGCGGACCACGGTGGACCGGGGGGAGGCAGACCCACACGTCAGGGACGAGGTCACGGGGACAGCGTGCACGGCTTGGGGACGCCAGCTGTCTCTGCAGGTGTGGGTCCACATGGCAGTGGGCGCGAGGGAAACGGGGAAGGGGCGTAGCGGCCAATCCGACGGCCGACGACGGCAGGGCCTCGCTGGTGAACGGCGGCGCTTCACGGTGGGTGACTGCCACCGGCGGGGAGAGGGGCTCAAGGCAAAACGATTGGGCGGTTTGGATTTGGGATAAGGAGTTTGACGACGGTCAGCGACGCGAGATAGGGAGCGGCGGGAAGAGGAGAGGAAGCTGCGCTTCGGCGTCCATGGCGGCGCGTCAGCCGTGGCCATCCGCGGCGGCCGAGAAGGGGTGGAGGGGATCCAGCGGACGTAGAGAGAGAGAGGGGAATGGCCTTCGGTCTCAAGATGCATGGGGAAGTACGACGGTGGGGCGTGCCGGTGCGCGGTGGCGACAAAGAAATAAGAAGATAGGGGTCCTTAGGTTGGGATCGCGGGGGGATGGTTCGGCCTAAGATCATCCGGAGCAATTCATGGAGGTACACACGGTTGCACGGGAGGGAGCTCACTGAGGAGAGAGGCTCGGTTTGGTGACGGCGGTATGGTAGTGAGGAGGAGATCAGGGCTAGGGAGAAGTAGCGCCCACGGCGGCTCCAGAGGGGAGATGCCCGGGCGAGGCAGCTCTTGAATTCGTTTTGGCCCCTCGGGCTTGATGGTGATGGCGCGTGCACCGTAGAGTGGCTAGTGGCGCCGAGGCAATGTGGCCGGTGCCGAGAGCATCGACGGGGCGGAGTTATCGTCTTCCAGAGAGGGCAAAGCCGAGAGAGACAATGGGGCTCTCGGAAGGGGTTTTATAGGCGAGGGCTCGGGCTAGGTCGATTAAGAGGCGGAAGAGCTCCAATCCTGGAGTCCAATAATGGAGGGGAGAGAGGAAGGCGCCGCGGTGAAAATTTTCTCGTGGGCGGCCGAAATCGAGCGACGGCGGCGATGAAGTGGGCGGTGGGAAGCGGTGGATCGAACGGCGAGTTTTGAAACGGAAGCGCGAGCTCGTTGGTGCTAGGAGGATAGCCATGACGCCAATGACGAGGCGACTTTTGATTGAGCATCTCACAGGCGTGTAAGAGAGAGGAACAGACGGAACGGAGGAGGAAGAAGACACTGTGGGGAGGATCGACGGTTGTGCACGGGATAGGGACACGTGACACAGTCCGAACGGATGCGGCAATCCACGCGGGCGGCGAGCAAGCCAGGAGAATCGGTCGGCGGCGTCGCGGTGCTAGGCCACGTGGCGGGCATTGAACGGGAGACAGGCTCGCACAGGCGAGCGGAAGGAGATCGGGCGGCTGCGCGTGAGAGCAGGAATGTGTGGCGCTGATCCGGCGGCGCACGGCGGTTCGCGCGGGAGAAGGCAAGCTACGAAGGGGAATCGAGTGGCGTAGAGTGGTCCTGTGGAGCATGTGGCGAGATCCAGCGGGCGGTGGGGGAACATGTCCGACGAGTGGGATTGGGCGGCTGCCAGCGGCGCGCATGGGCCACGTGACGGCCATCCACGGTATGCGGCGGTCCACATGGCAGCAGGGATAGCAAGGGAGGAGCGGTTGGGCCGGCCGGGGGGGAAATAGTAGCCTAGTAGGAACAGTGCCGTTTCTTCTTTTTTTTCTCCAGGGGTTTATTTGTGGAGGGTTTGATGAACCAAATTGAGATTTAATCTCAAGTTTAATATTTGAGTCTAGGGAAAACTCAAGGAACCAATGAGGGAGTCCAGAGGGGAATTTTATAAAATTGTGTCCGGACTTTCAAGGATGATTTGAGAGGGCTCAAGGAGAGGAATTTTCCAACGGTGCTTGGGATTCGAAGAGGTGAATTATTTTCCAAATTTAATTTAAATTTTGAATTTGTTGATAGCTGGCATAGATTTTTGTGGACAAATCAAGGGAAGAAATATCCAAGGGATTTTAGAGGCATGTAGGTGGAGGGTTGATACATGTATGTACATATTTATATATGTATGTATATACATACATATATGTATATACATTGGTGGAAAGGATTTTGGATAGGGGTTTGATGCCCAAGCTTTATTATTTAAACTTAGGATTTTATTTGGGGATTTAAGGGAGAGAGAAACCATGGGGATTTACGAAGAGGATTCAAAAGGGGATATTGTTAGGGTTCCGATTCGGATCTTCGGGACGGATATTGAAACGGAGATTTTCCGATGGAGGATCGGAGGAACTTTGCCGTTAGGGTTTTGGAGTAGACTTGAATACGACGGTTCGATTTCGAGGATTATTTCGGAACGGAGGTTTTTGAGAGGTCAGATTTCGAGATCGAGATCAAGAGGACAAACTGAGATCCAGGCACGACTTATGACACAGCACACAAAGATCGAAATTTTCACGATTGATTTTAGTAAAATATCGTTTCACGTCACGCTAAAAGCGGGACGTTACAATAATGATCCTATCTTAGAAGTAAAACAAGTAACATTAGGGTTTAAGGGTGTGGGACGGCATGAGCCGTAGCTAGGCCAGGCATCCCACCTAGCCCAATGGGTGCGTCCACCCCTGACCTTGAACACAATATACATCGAAAATGTGTGTTTACTTTGTTACTATTTTTAAGTACACCCACGTTACCACAGTTTAGCAAGGCAACAAAGCAAACACACCACTACTAAGTATAACTGTACAGATATTGGTAATTGTGGAACTTTATACTCTTAAAGCTGTATTAAAATTTGGTAAGAACTCAAACAAACATCACCCAATCTTATTTTAGTTTATCTTACTAAAATTTGACTCTACCAAAGTCTGCTAGCATTTCTTTTGGTGACAAAGTTTTTTTTTAATGATTTGGCGACAAAGTTAGCACACCCAGAGCCCGTACAATCGCTTTTGCCGAAACTGCGCTTCGCATTGCACAGGCATCGTGCCGTACTCCTTGGGTTCTGAGCCTCTGGGCAGACCACGCGAACCCCGACGCAGATCTGCTCGTTCGGCCCTGCATGTTTGTACCCCGGTCGCGTACGCCCAATCCGTCTTGGACTGGGGACTTGCTGCCTGCCATCGTGCGTCGGCTAGAAAGAAGCCAGTGGATTGGGCTGGGCCGCATGCAGTGACAGCGCACCGCGCGTTTGCAGCTGGGCTGGAATTTGGACTCGAAACACCTTTTGCGTTTTGCGAATTTTTTTATTTTTATATTTTTTTAATAAAATATTTACAAAACTACATTTTCATTTCAAAAATTTACAGAAATATACTCCCACCGCCCTCTGGAAGAGCGATTTTTATGAAATCGCCATTCCAGAGGGCGATTTGATGACGTGGTTGACGGCCGTTGGCCGGGTGGCCCACGGCCGTCAGCCATTTGCAGGCGGCCCCCTTACCGCCCTCTGGAAGGGTGGGTTTTAGCAGCTCCGGTATAAAACCCCCACCCAGACTCCAAAAATGTCATAAAATTCACTGAAATCACAGAAAAAAAGAAGAGAGAGCTGAGAGCGACCCTGAACGGAAGCAGCGAAGCTCTCTCAGTTTGCTGATTCGTCTGCAGGTAAAATCTATTATCCCTTTGTAATTTCTATTTCTATGCATAAATTGATGTAGTATTGTACTGGTTATGTGTATAGTATTATATGAAAATAAGTTCTTACTCGTAGATATGTAAGTTTTTAGTTAATCTGTTAGATGATTTAATTTTTGTAGAGATGTGAGGAGATATTGGTACCTAGTTTAACTATATTTTTTTATCAACAGAAATGTCAAATAAGGTGATATTTCAGTTATTTCACGAGCAAGGGAATGTTAGATGTGGTCCAGAAGGGGTAGATCTGTCGGATTTTAGTTCAACGGCTAAGAGGATTGATAAACCAGCTGAGAGAAGTTTTGGGTCAGTGTACAACTGGCTGATACGAGGGTTTCGACTGAACCCCGAGCTCAGTGCAATAACTTTGTATGTAGTCGTCAGTCGTGCAGCTGAAGGTTTTTTTGGGAACTGATGCCAGTGGATTGCCCTGCCACTTGGAGATGGTATGTGGAGAATGCATTCCAACGTGGTTGGACATTGGGCATACTTGTGTCGATATATGAGAAAGATAACACCGCTAGTGCAATGCCCGTGCAAGATGATGAGGGTCCAAGTACGGTAGGAGGTGATAGCGAAACAATGGAACAAAATGAAGGAAGTAACGAAGGAGGGAATGAAAAAGATAGACAGCCAACAGGTGTGGCAGATGAAGGAGAACAAATCAACACCATCGTCGAAGAAATGGATAAGGAAGATTCTGAAAATGAGTAAGCAGATGTTGACGCCGAAAACCGCCGGGTATGCCAAAAAGCTTGCTGACGATCTGGTTCGACGCCTAGAGACACGCGAAGGCCTGGGAGATCTGCTTAGCTCCAGTGCAGGTCCTAAAGTCTTGAGGTTTGCGGGCGTGCCAGTCAATTTGACCCAGCAATTGACAAGGAGATGAAGAAATTAGATTACTGATCCAATCGGCCAGCAAGCCGATACGGATTCCTTCCAGCCGATCGCCGCTATGCTCGTGCCCGGGCCCTCGCCTGTACTTGCGCCCGGATCAGCAGCAATTGCACATCAGCTATCGGCCGATACGGTCTAATGTAGGCTCCTTGTAGCCGATGGCCGATGGCACCTGTGTATCGGCTAGGAAACCGATAACGCTATAGATAAATGGATAAGCTGTCAGTATAACATGTGCATCGGCTAGAAGCCGATGATAAAATAGATAGGCAGAATAGTGAACTAGCTGACTGCCAAGGAAACACATGTGCATCGGCTAGAGAACCGATGATAATATAGATGATCAAAATAGTAAAGATAATACAGTCGGCTTTATAAAAAGATAACCTATCGGCTAAGCACTCCAATAGAACGTCGCATACACACCGATCGGCTCGACAAGGATAAATCTATTATTATCGATCTAGTAGTTCAAACCTAACTGATGCAGCACAGATCGATAATAGTAAAGGAACCTCAACAAACCGATAGACCTAATGCAACTGTGATGTAATAAGATAACTTATCGGCTATACATTCCGATAAGACGCTTGCGCAAAAAACATCAACCTAGCAGGAACAACTTATCGCGACAGTTTAGTAGGTCGGACCCAACCGATGCAGCACAAACTGACGATAAGCTACTCTCAGTAAGCTGATAAGATCTACGCACGCGTGATGTGATATACCTGATAGGCCTAAGAGATCGAACCGAACCGATGCAGCCGTAGACAAAGCAGATATATCGTGGTAAGCCGACTACCATAAACTGACTAGAATATCGGACCTAACTGAGGAAGTCCTAGCCGATTGGTAGCCGGGGTGACGAGACTTACCCTCTCGCAGGAGTTCGGACCTAACCGATGCAGCCCGGCTCGAGAAGCAGGATCCCGTCGAAAGGGTGGCGATGCGCCGAATTTTGTATTGATCTGTGGTTGAGATATAGATTACAAGGTCCCTGGGCATACGTATATATACCCCGAGTTACAAGAGTCCTTATAGGACACGGAACATGACTTTCCTAACTAGACAAGGAAAACTAACAGACCTGATCGGACAAGAGATCAGGTTTCCTAAAAGATAAAACTATCTAATAGATAAGATAAATAACTGCCATAACGTGGCCTTCGCGACTCCTTCCCAAGCTCGGACTCTTCTGGATTAGTTTCCAATGGCTGATATCGATTCTTTCCTTAACCGAACATGGTAACGACCCGTACCAAATTTTGGCGTTAACAGTAGAGCATGATGACTCATCTGATGAGGACACCGTGATGCCTACAGAATGGAACAACGAGGACTTCTCTGGGTTGCTATCTCCGAGTGACATCATGTGCCATGGGAGTACAAGGAGAATGAGGTCATCCAGGGGGCTAAGTATGCATATATAGAGGATTTAAAGGAGACAGTAAAACAATGGGCCGTGTCACTTCAAAGGGAGTTCTCGGTTGTGAAGTCAAGCAAATTGGTCTATGAAGTGAAGTGCATAAAGGATGGGTGTCTATGGCGGGTGCCCGCATTCAAAGGTAAATGGAAAGATTATTGGCAAGTTTCAATCGTGACTGAGCATTCATGTTATTTACCCGGTGTTGAAAAATATCACAGAAACATAACATCTGCATTTGTTGCAACAGAGATGTACTCCCATATTGTCAATAATCTAGGGTACGAACCAAGATCAATTGTCAGACATATTGAAGAGAAATTCAAATACACAATTAGCTATGGTAAGACTTGGAGGACAAAATAGAAAGTTGTAGAGATGAGATTTGGCACATTTGAAGCATCCTATGATAATTTGCCTCGTCTGTTAGGCTGTGTTCTTCAGAGGAATCCGGAGACGTGCTACGACCTAAAAGCCTTTCCATCAATTCACCATGGTAATAAAAGTGTGTTACAACAAATATTCTTTGCATTAGGTGCTTGTATTCAGGCATTTGTCCATTGTCGTCCCATCCTCTGCATTGATGGGACATTTCTGACCGGAAAGTACAGAGGGCAGATCTTAACAGCAATTGGAGTTGATGGAAACAAGCAAGTTCTACCAGTGGCTTTTGCTTTTGTTGAGAGTGAGAACACTGATAACTGGTATTGGTTTCTAGAAAGGGTTAAGTTTGCAGTTGTACGGATGAGACCAGACGTATGCCTTATACATGACTGTCATGCCGGTTTGCTGCGTGCAATTGAGGAATTGAGATATGGATGTGTTGAGAAGGGATACCCACCAAGGTGGTCTGATGTCCAAAGCAGATGGTGCATACGTCATATGGGTGCTAATTTCTACAAACAATTTAAGAATAAGCATCTTATGGATCTTTTCAAGAGGCTTTGCGCCCAGAATCAAGAGAAGAAATTCAATGAGCTTTGGAGGAGTTTGGATGAGCAGTCCAGGAGGGCTACCATTGGAGGGGATGAAGCTTCACAAGCTCTTGGACCTCTATCAAGTGACGGACCACGTATGAGAAGAAGGTCTGCATTCTTAGTTAGAAAATTTTCAGATTGGATTGAGAATGAGACAAAGGAGAAATGGGCATTGTTGTATGACAAGGATGGTTCTCGGTTTATTATAATGACCACAAATTTGGCAGAGGTTTATAACTGGGTGATGCGTGGTGTTCAAGGGCTTCTACTTGTTAGTATAGTTGAATTTATCTTGCATGGCACATGCAAATACTTCAGAGATCGGTTCAGAGCAGTGGGCCCTCAATGACGGACAATAATATTTTCTTTGGCACACTACTGACGAAATATCTGCAAGATAAAAATAAAAAGGCCCGGAGACATCGTGCTCTACCTCAAGGCACACAAGAACACAGATTTGAAATATTGTGTGTCGACAAGGGCATGCGTGGAATCTACCGCAAAAGAGTTGTGCAGGAGTGTGTGCTGAAGGAAGACGGGACCTGCAAGTGCTCGTGCCGAAAACCTACTCTACTGCACAAGCCATGCTCTCACGTGATTGCCGCGAGCGGTGAGTGCGGGATAGAAGCACGCTATTTTGTCTCACCTTATTTCAGGAAAGAAGCAATCTATAATACATGGAGCGGAGAGATATATGGTTTCGGTATTGCGAGTACATTTACTATGGAGCATCCTCAAGCTATGTACATTCCTGACCTAATAAAATTGAGGGATAAAGCAGGTTGCTGCAAGACAAGACGCATCCGTAATGACATGGATGAGTCAGAAGCTGGTGGAAGACATAAACGTTGTTCAAAGTATTACCAAACAGGTCACACATATAAGAAATATCCAAAGGATGCAACCGGTCGAAGTGCGGCGGAAGCTAGACCGTCAGGTTCAGCCGCTGATGGCAGTCGTTCTACGGGTGAAGGCACAACTTCAAGACGACTCCGTCTTAGGCGTTCTCGAACAATTGGTGGTGCTACGGTGTAGTGTAAGTCTATACTAGTTCTTTGTTATAGAACGATATGTATCGTACTGTTGTTTTTTATTAACATGTAACAATGCTATAAACTTTAACAATAATTAACGCTAACTCTCTATTTGCATGCAGGTATGGCGTACCATACACCGGAGCTGTTGGACCGAGGTCTCGACCAGTCCCACCGGTCTTACCTGTCAGCCGTGGAGGGTGCCCACCTAGCCACCTTCCGGCCACGGCCTTCACGTCACCTCTTGCGGATAGACCCTCGGTTCCGTGAGAGGTAAGAGCTTTACGAATATTCATTCATATCGTTTGTGCATATCTATGTTCCCCAATATTGATTACAGTGCTATATTGTGCAGGTTGTGTGAGGCTGGACTTCTTCCGCTGTGTAGGCCAGTTAAGCCTGCACCGAACGAGAGAGACCCCGCCAAGCGATGGGACGCTGACCGGTCACTACTGGCAGCACTGGTGGATCGCTGGAGTCCGGAGACCCACACGTTCCACCTACCGTACGGCGAGATGACTCCGACACTCCAGGACGTGTTGTATCTGCTAGGACTTCCCCTCGCAGGAGACGCAGTCGGCCCGATCGACGAGGCGCATGGTTGGTCGCAGGACATCACTGCTTGGTTCGAGCCCGTGCATCGTCGACCTGAACTTGGACACCCGGGTTCGCTACCGCCTTACACCACGAACGGCCCCTCGCAGGCTTGGCTGCTACAGTTCACCGTAAATCGCGGATTCTTTTCATTCACAATCATCCGATCTACAAAGCAACAGAGCTGCTGACTATAATCTTCCTTTACAGCCTGATAAGCTAGACGATGAAGCCGACGACTACTCGGTGCGGCGGAGCATGGTGGTGTACCTGTTGTGGCTGTTCGGGTGGGTGATGTTCACCAGCACTCACGGGCACGCGGTGGATAAGGGACTGATCCACTACGCTCGTGCGATCGCCGACAGCAAGGACAGCCGCGTACCGCAGTGGAGTTGGGGATTTGCTATGCTAGCGGTGACATACCGTGCTCTTTGTGACGCGTCCACAAAGACTGATCCAGGTGCGATTATCGCCGGTTGCCCCCTCCTTCTGCAGCTATGGGCGACCGAGCGGTTCGCGATAGGCCGTCCTCTGATTCAGCACTCTTCCTACGATGGCAGCCCTGGAGGCTTGTACGGGCAGTGGCCCGAGGAACGTTTGACTATGGGGACCGTATGGTGTCGTCGTGAGGTACAAAATGTGAAATTCTATGTTTAACACTTATGCGCAAACACTGACGTGTAAGCTTTTCCTATTTTGTAGCGTCGTTACGCCCACAGGCAGATTAGGAGGGCCTACTCCGAATTCGTTATGGAGTTCGACCGCCTGCTGCTCAGCGACGTCGTCTAGGAGCCGTATAGTCCGCAGGCCATCGCAGCCCGTGCACCGCTCGGACTCTCTACTCTTTGCACGCGCGACCAGGCGTACTGGATGACGACAGTGTCGTTGGTGTTCGACATCTTCGTCGAGCCCCACTGTCCGCAGCGCGTGAAATGCGACAGTTCGGACTACGTCAGCACTCCCTGTGCCTGTGGCACAGTTATTAGGACCGGACCGGACCGGCGTCCGACGGAAAAAAACGAACCGGAGAGTATAGCGCGCTCGGTTCACTTAAAAGACCGCCCATGCAATCGAACCGTTAAAAACCGGTTGAACCGGCCGGTTTTTTACGAAACCGCTAACCGGGCGGTTTTATTTGTGAACCGGCCGGTTTTGTTTTGGACGTTGTTACCCCCAATTTTTTTAGGATCACACAACTCAGGGAGGGGCAAAATCGTAAATGTCTAGTTTTTAGGTCTTGCGTCTGCCTGCGCTTGCGTTAGTGCGTTGCTTTCTGTGGCAAAAAGATCGGCCGGCCGGCAAGGTCTAGGAGGGCGCACCGTGGCATGCGGCGGCAAGTGCAGCAGGCCGGCGAGCGGCGGTGTAGGCAAACACGCGCGGCGGAGGCGCAAGCGCAGCGCGCACGCACCCGCAGCGGCGGCGGCGGAGGCGCAGGCGCTGCAGCTGGGCACACGTGCGCGGCGCGGCGGCGGCAAGGTGCACGCGCGCGCGGCGGGCCAGCGAACGATGCAAGCGGCGGCGGCGCAGGCGTTTGCAAGCGGGGCGCACGGCAGCGCAAGCACGCGGTAGGGCGCGGCACAGCGCTGCAGCGGGTGCACGGCGGCGGCGCGGCAAGGGCACGCGCGGCGGCGGCGGAGGCACAGGCGCACGGCGCAGCGGGCGCCTGGCGGCAAGGAACAGGCGCACGGTCGGCGGCCTGCGGAGGCGCAGGCTCACGGCGGCGGCGGCGGCGGAGACTCTCTCGCCTTCGCCTCGCCTCGTCTTCCTTCCCTCGATGCGCGGAAGCCTTCTAGAAACCCCTCCTCTTTGCTCTACTTTTAGTTGAGATGCCACGCTGATCCCCTACAAAATAACACGTCGTGTGCGCGTGATGCTGGCGTCCAAGGTCTGGTGAGGCTCGCGCGCCGTCTTCGCCGCGCGCCTTGTGTTCTCCGGTAGCGCAGCAGTGGCGAGGTCCCTCCTGCCGGTCTCTGGTATGCCCCCTGGAAAGGTGCCGGCTTACCGTGGCGGTGACGTGCAGCCCGTGCCGCGCTGGCGGAGACTGGGTGTCGCTCTGCCGGTGCGCTGTGGCGTTGCCAGTGCTCTTCTCTTCTTCGGGCAATGCCGCGTGAGTCTCCCTCACTAAAATGTTTCCCCAAAAATGACAATTGAAATTCTAGCTTCCATAACCATCATTCACTCACAGATGAGCTTCTCACACCAAATATTTTGAGTGCCACAATAATTTTTAAGTGCAGTTGCTGAGATTATATGTGCTTATTTTTTTTCTATAAATCGACTATATATATAGCTCCGGTTCAATATATTTCATAACCGGTTCAATTCATCCGGTCTAAAACTATCGAACCAGCGGTTCAACCGGTTCTTAACGGTTGGACCAGTGAACCAGTGAACCGATGGCCTCGCCGGTTCAATGTCCGGTCCGGTCCTAATAACTATGGCCTATGGAGATCGTTGTGCCGCGCGATGTGCACCGGTTAGTACAACTGCGATCTTTGTTTAGTACTACAACTATTTAATATAGTCTAATGCATTCTCTGCAAATAGATATAATCGTAGGGGACAGGCAGCCGGCGTTCAGTGGTATCCTCGACTGCAGAAGTACATGGAGGACTGGCTGTTGGCGACGGAGAAGGTGATCGACGAGATACATCCACACACTGAGGAGACCTATCTAGATTACCTCACGTGGTACCAGGCCCGCACCCGCACAAGCGTAACGTTCACCCCAGATGATCCACAGCCACACGTCGCCGCTACGACGGACACGTATCCTAGACACCGTGACCAAGACTACTTCCGCGCGGTACGTCACATTATCTTTGCACTTTGGTATTCCCTTTGTACGTGTCCACGGTTCTAACACATGTTCATGTCACATTTGAAATAGGCCGACGCAGCGCGACATGTTCAGGCTAATGTAAACACGGTGTTCGGACGGTTGGACAGTGGGATCGTGCTGAATGCCGATGAGCAGAGGACGACCTTCGGGAGGATTCGTCAGGCGATGCTCACAGTGATTCGTGCGCTCACTTGTCGTGCGGTCGATGCGGTACCTCCCGTAGTTGTACAGCAGCAACAGCCACGGCTAGCAGGAACAGGAGCAGGAGCAGGAGTGCGACCGCAGGGTTCCAGTCAGCCATCTGGCCCCTCCAGAGGTAAATTCGACTAACCATCGGTTCATAACATGTTTCCTTCTACGACATGTACCGTTGTATATCAATATGCTTCCCTGCAGCTTTCGCTACACCGTACCTACGTCCCTCTAGAGCTAGCATGTCGACGCATGAAGTGTACCACATACGACCACACGCGCAGCTGGGCATGACAAGTGCTCCCCGGGCCACCACAGGAGGTCCTTCAGGTTATATCAACGTTTATTTTTGCCTTGCAAAATTTTGGTTTGCGATTATCAATATTTTGATGTACAGGGTCCACTCTATAGCGCTGGGGATGTTTGCTGGCGCTGGCTCCTCCACGCACGGCGCACGCAGCAGCAGTTGGGCACCGGATCCTTTCGAGGGGGCCGACTTGGAGGACTCGGGCGAGGAGATCCAGGAGATACTAGCAGCCTCGTAGCTCGAAGGAGCTCCGCCACCACAGACACAGGACCCACCAGTTGCCACACCCGTGCAGACGACCTGCGCTAGCCGTGCCGTACCACCAGACCGGCTGACGTACTCCCAGGGGCAGGTGCGAGCGCAGGGTAGGAAGACAAAAAGAGCTAGAGGTTACGGTCAGAGCCCATTGTATGTTGTATCAGTAATTGTTTGTCCGTTGTATATCATGTTTTATTAATTCTACATGTATTGAAGAAACCCCTTTACTTCATTTACGCTCGTCGATCAAACGATGTGCTCGTCACGATCTATGTTTGTGACGAAACTGATCAAAAACATGAATTTTTGAGTTTCAATTTCACGGCGAAAGTCCATTTCGAGCGGTGACAACCAAACACACGTTAATTGCTTACGAATATAATGAAATTATCCATCCAAAGAGTATAAACGGGACATCAAACGTTTCTAGTTATCGTTATTACATGCCTTAGGGAATTTTAAATAGATAACCAACTAGAGATGCAACTACTGTGTGCAACGTGGGTACTTTCCCTTCCTCGCCGCCTCCGGCCCAGCTTCCTTTGCACGCCGTGCCCTCTCCCGCTTCCTCTCCCTATCTGCCTCACGGGCTTCCTTGTCCTGCCGCTCCTTCTTCCCCTTCCTCTTTTGCTCAGCCTCACACTTTTCTTCTGCCACCCAAAGACGTTCAAGGTGATCCCTGTACCATTCCTTCGACATGCGAAGATACCGTGCGTCCTGTGGATGATCTCCGTATCTATCCACTGCACAAAGTCGCACAGAGGTGGAAAAGGCTTCGGTGCCTTGATATATACAAATTTGTTAGCTCAAAGGTTCAAATATTTCGTAGTACAAAATAATTCGTATTACCTCCACTGGTTTCTTCGCCTTCCCTTTCTTCCCTTGTTGTTTCGGCTTCTCCGGGGAGTAGGCGTAATTTGCACACATCCAATACCTTTGCCAGTATGTGTAATCCTCCTCACTTATTGCACAACTTTGCAATTATCTCCACACCAACACATCGGCGAAGGCTCGTCAATCGGAGGTCGTAGATGAATGGACATACTGGATCCATCCATAGCAATCTACATTATAACCAAATAAACGCAAGTTATAACTCACTAGGTCAAAAATATTTTATACAACTACTTACCTAGGGTATACTACACATAACTACAAAAAATGAAATTTCATCGTCCACATTTCTATCTCCCGAGCATTTCTCAAACTAGTCTACTCATATAGTAAAAAAAGCTAATTTCTCTCATGCGCTTTATCAATGTCCTTAGCCATTATGCTCAACTACAATAGATCTACACTCTGTGAAACAAACCTAACATTTATTTATCTGTGAAAAAATTGGTCTAATACTACACATACTATATTATTTGATGAATATAAATAGAAATTACAAAGAGACATCAAATATTACCTGCAGACGAATCCGTAAACCGGCAGGCTTCGTGTTCCGTTCAGTTCGCTCTCAGCTCTTTTTTTCTGTGATTTCAGTGAATTTTATGACATTTTTGGAGTCTGGGAGTGGATTTTATACCGGGGCTGCTAAAAACCGCCCTTCCAGAGGGCGGCAAGGGGGCCGCCTGCAAAATAGCCGACCCGTGGGTCGGCCATTTGCAGGCGGGCTCCCCGGCCACCCAAAAACCGTCCTTTGAGAAGACGGCAAGGGGGCCGCGGCCGATTTTACAGGTGGCCCCTTGCCGTCCTCTCAGAGGGCAGTTTTTGGGCGGCCGGGAGGGCCGCCCGGCCAACGGCCGTCAGCCACGTCATCAAATCGCCCTCTGAAAGGGCGATTTATAACATCTCCCCCAGAGAAGCGGTGGGAGTATATTTCTGTAAATTTTTAAAATGAAAATATAGTTTTGTAAATATTTTATTAAATAAATATAAAAATAAAAAAAATTCTGCGTTTTGCCGTGTGACGTCTCTCTTTTTTCTCAAGAGCCACAGCGTAATGACGCACTTAATATTTTCTTTTCTTTTTTGTTTCCTTTCGCGTGGGACACATTTCCTGGCTCCGTTCCTGTACCCACACCAAAACGACGAAGTAGAGTAGCTTGGAGGAAGAAAAAATGCAGTAGTTGCGTGTATTCCTTTTCTGTCATACATGGACATGGTGTGATGCCCCCCGATGATTAATCTCAACTGACCATACGTGGAGTCCTTGTACTATCGTTTATTTATTCTATATTTATTTGCGAGAAATTTATTGTATACTTCTTGATTTATCTACTGAAGGAAGCAACCATGCATATGGTACTAAGCTCCACATGCTCCACGATGAAAACAACCGAACTGAAAAAGATAAGCATATGTGATGTGTCACGATAAAACACTTTCACGCTTACGCGATTGTTGAGGATAAAAGGTTAGGCACTGCCTGGGATTTACCTCGCGCTTTTACTGCATTAAGTTTAGCCTAAATAACAGTCTCGTTTTAACTTTATAAGCCATGATCCCGCCTAGATTTCTTTCTCATATATCAAGTTGAAAATCATTATGCATTAACTAACAAGGCCTCTCATAACAACGGTAATTTTTTTCCCATCTAGGGAGTGAAGCGCTTACATGTTATCTCACTAAGAAAAAAAGTAGAACTTAAACAAAAATGTTTGAGTGCAAGCGAAAAATATTAGAAAAAACAAAAGTTGTATTTGGCTCCAATTAAAAAAAAAAGCAGCAATACGTGTCACGACGCCCTAGTAGTAGTAGACTATAGAGAGACACACTGCTAGAAGAAAAATCTTAGTACTACTGATGTGTAGACGGCGGGCCCACCGAGCAATCCCACGTTATCCATCACTCCTACCGGGAAGCCCAAGCGCATCGTGTCCCTTGAATCCAGCCGAGCCCCGCATGCAGGCTCCCTGCCTTCCAAAGCGTGAGGAGAGAGGAAAAAGGAAACGAAATTATTCACAACGGGAAGCCTTCAAAAAGCCAACCCTTCCTCGCCCATTTTCCAGAGCGTCTGGCAGGCCTCAGCGGTGTGTGCGCCTCCGCGAGACCGGACACCAACCTCTCTCTCCCCCATCTCCTCCTCCACCTCGTCGCCGCCGCCGCACGGTCTCTCGCTCCCCGAGGTAACTAGACTTGTAGACCTGGACTTCCTTCCCCTCCCTCTTCCCGTCGTTGCCCTCTCTCCGCACGGTCTCCGTGGGGGGCGCCGCGTCGTGGCTGGCTGCCTCCGTGTCGGTGGCGGCGGCGCGGGGACGCGGGCGATCGTCGGCGCGGAGCCCGATCTTAGAGTCCGTCGCGTCCGATCGCGCGGCGATCGTTCCGGCGCACGCCGATCTCCCCGTTCCGGTGGCGGAAATTCGGATTGCTGCTCGTGTTTATGCGGTTGGTGTTGGTTCGGGCTACGGTTTTTTTTGGACGATCGGGCGCGTGCCGATGATTCGGGCGAGGTATATGCGCGCGGTAAGCCGATTTTTGATCGGTTTTGGTGGGAAAATTAGTGTCGGGAGATCGGGATAGGATTTGGGCGGACGGGTTGTGGAAACCACTGTTGGCAAATCTGGTGCTACGGTTTGCCGTGATTTTTTTGGCTGTAGATGTGACATGGTTAGGAGTTGATGGGACTGTTTTGAGATGTGAAACCATCAGTTGGTTTAGTCAGGCCTGATCAGTGCTAGTTTATTCTAATCCACATGTTTTTGATTAGTATAGAATGCAGGACTAATCCATAGCGTTGTGATTTTTTGAGTGGCAGATTCGTGGGAGGCAGGAAGTGCATGGGGAGAAAGGATGCCAGAGTTGCGTAGTGGAGTCCGGCAAGCTCGGTTGAAGGCAAAGAAGGTTGAGGACCTTGCAGCACAGGACCCAGCTGAGAACTTGGTAGTGGTGGCACCAACGGTGGCAGGAAGACGTGGTAGAGGAAGGGGTGGGAGGGGTGGAGGTAGAGCAACAGGAAGAGGAAGGGCAGGAGGAAGAGGACGAGGTGTTCCGGTGATTGATTTGGACCCAGACCAGCCTTGTGAGGTTCTTCCAGGAGCTGCTGTTGGTGGAGGCACCGCTGGTGGTCTACAGCATATTGAGGAATTTGCTGATAAGGTTGTGAAGATGGATGGTGGAAGTGCTGAGAAGATTGGTGGAGGTGAAGATGAAGGGAATGCATCTCCAGTTCCAGATAAGGTACGTTCTTCATATTCCTCTTGCTCTTACTAATTTATGTGTGTTATTGCCTGCATGCATTTCTTGTACTGTTATTTGGATTGCAGACATGCAGTGTTAGGGTTTTGAAGATGACGACAAATTAGTATATTTTGGCCTGATACCACACATGTACGGTTATATCGCATTACGGTATTATGTACGTGGTCAGGTGAACTTTTGTCTTTACGTAGCTATTGGTAACGCCTTCTGGAACTTAAATACATACAATGATTGACCAAAAAACAAGCATAACTGTGCCTTCCTTACTCTACCATTTTTATTTTTAGAATTGTTGGGCAAGGCAGGTGGCCGCATTTATGTTTTCTTTGGAATTGTTTCCACCTTTTCTATGCATGCTTCCTTCTCAATGACGGTAGCTTGAAGTTTCAATAATACATAACTGTATGATCAGGTGATTGACAACACCGCATTCATTAGGGCATCTCCTTGTATGTTACTGAGCGAATGCCAGTGCATGTGGCTGCTCTGAATCCCTAAATTTAGGCGTACTGTTTGTTTACATCATGGAATCAGTTCTTTCTTGTAACATAGTTCATGTGATCCCAGACCTAATTTAGTTGTGCCCAAGTCTAGTTTGGACACATCTGTGGAGTTTGTGCAATAGCTTGGTCTCATTAGGTTGTTCAAACTTATCGATATAGATCTGTGGCCATGTGGTATTTTGCACCATGTTTGTTATCCAAACTACTAAACCCTGTCTCATGAGGTCCAGTGACGTCCAAGGACTAAGGCCCTTTGTCCATGTGGAGAATAGCTTTGACTTTTTGATACAAAATGAACTTTAGGCTCCCTGATAATCTCGAAAGTTTGCATCCTGTTTGGGAGTTTCAGTGGCTTTATACTGATACTCAAACAATACTTGTGAAAAAGGCATAAGATATCATCATCAACTCTTCGAGTGTTCTCAATCTGGAGTCTTAGGTGGTCACTTTCTGTCTAGCAATAAACCATGCCATAAATTACATCGGTTACAAATAATTTTATTGCAAATATTCAGCTCTATCTCAAATGTCAGGCTTTATTTCTGAGAGTCACACTCTGCTTGAAAGAAGTGCAAAAAAATTGTCAGTGGATGAGAGGATGGTTGAATCTATCATGATGATTTTTACTAGAACTTGGTTTGGTTTGAGTGTCATTTGGCATAATTTCGTTTTAAACAAAGGGATAATGATGAGTTGGAGATTTGGTCACATTGTAAAGACGATACATCTTTTGCAGGTTCAAGTGGGCCATTCTCCACAATACAAGGTAGAGCGGAAGTTGGGGAAAGGTGGTTTTGGACAGGTTTATGTTGGCAGAAGGATTTCTGGTGGAACTGAGCGCACTGGACCTGATGCTATTGAGGTTTAACTCTACTGTTTGTCCTTTTTCTCTTAAAAATATCTGTTATAATATTACAGGGTGGTGATAATAGATGGTCTCTCATGTTGCAGGTAGCTTTGAAATTTGAGCACCGCAACAGTAAGGGTTGCAATTATGGTCCTCCATATGAGTGGCAAGTTTATAGGTAATTGCACTATAATAAGTTGAGTATTACAATCATAGAGATAGGATGATGACAATGCTGTTATCATGACAATTGAGTTGATCACTCCACCTAGGATCTCAGAGACTAAGACATAATAAAAGTTATTATGCAACATCTTACCTCAAAATGCTGTTTCTGTTTTGCATATTACAAATACTTGTTATCTCTTGGATCCAACAATTTGTTATTAGTTGCGTGAAATTTTGCACATTAACACTGAGCTAGCAGACACTTAACGTTTAATATTTTACAGCAATGCTGTCTGCTGTTCATAATTGCAGACCTACTTATTTCCGTTATCTTTGAATATTTAGCGATTTGGAGTTCTCTGTTGAAGGGTACTGTAGTCCCACTATTCACTAGTTTCAGAACCAACCTTACTATTTGTTCCTTCTGCATGTGTTTCAGCGCTCTGAATGGATGTTATGGCATACCCTGGGTTCACTACAAAGGCCGCCAGGGGGACTATTATGTTCTGGTCAGTCATGCAAACATTTTCTAATTATTTGAGATTCTTTTGTTAGCACATGCTAAAATTTTTAAGTGTTTCAGGTAATGGACATACTAGGACCTAGCCTTTGGGATGTTTGGAATTCTGTTGGGCAGACGTAAGACTGTTATGCCCTGATTGCTTTTTTCTCCCTCAGTCATATTTGTTGTTAAACATAGCAACTAAGCGATAACAACCGTTTCATGCAGGATGACCCCAAGTATGGTTGCTTGCATCGCTGTAGAGGCAATTTCTATCCTTGAAAAACTTCATGCAAAGGGGTAAGCAGGCTTACTGATTTTTCTATTAGGCTCTGGATTTTGGAGTTCATGTTTTTATCTTTGGAACATTTTACCAGGTTTGTTCATGGAGATGTTAAACCAGAAAATTTTCTACTTGGTCAACCTGGATCACCTGATGAGAAGAAACTTTTTTTGATTGATCTTGGCTTAGGTATGTCATGGAAACATTTATGTGATTGATACTGATTTGCAAAAAAATCGAGCTGATCACTCCATCTTGATAAGATTTAGCATTCCCTAATCAGCATTATGGATGTTCTTTTGTAACTGAGTTTGTACGTAACACCATTGTATAACACTATTTTACAAGTGCTCACGCTACCATTTACAATTTCAGCATCTAGATGGAAGGAATCGTCATCTGGACAACATGTTGATTATGATCAAAGGCCAGATATATTTAGGTTTGTTTTTGTCTGCTTACTTTTTTTTGTATGTTTACAACCTCTACAACTTCCCTTAATCTTTATCACCTGCATTCTTTTGACAGGGGTACAATAAGATATGCTAGTGTCCATGCCCATTTAGGCCGTACTGGCAGTAGAAGGGATGATCTGGAATCATTAGCATATACATTGATATTTCTTCTGAGAGGAAGGTTACCTTGGCAAGGCTACCAGGTTCCTTTCTTACTCTGGATGTTTGGTCACACCTAATGAACTTTGTATTATGTTTATTTGCGTATTGAGTGAAGGTTTTTGGTTTTTCCTTTTTCCAACTGATTCAGTGATAACGATAGTTTATCTGCGAGAGTCTCTATCTTGCTTATTGATTTTCTATGTAACTTGATCTGTTGTGTTTATTGCAGGGTGAGAACAAGAGTTTTCTTGTTTGCAAGAAGAAAATGGCTACCTCTCCAGACCTTTTGTGCTGTTTCTGCCCCCCTCCTTTTAAACTTTTTCTGGAGAGCGTGACAAACATGAGATTCGATGAAGAACCAAACTACCCAAAGCTTATTTCCCTTTTTGATGAATTGATTGAGCCCCAGGATGTGAGGCCTATTAGAATTGATGGTGCTTTAAAGGTTACTTTACATCAGCAAAAGATCTTTTTCTTAGTTATTACAGCATCATCCAGTCCATCCACCCAATTTTAATATATTTTGCATGATTTGACATTTGATGATTTCCATATGCAGGCTGGACAAAAACGTGGAAGATTGCTTGTAAATCTTGAAGAAGATGAACAACCAAAGAAGAAAGTTCGAGTTGGAAGCCCAGTGAATCAGTGGATATCAGTTTATAATGCTAGGAGACCCATGAAACAGAGGTAACAAACTTTGCCCTTTACATGATTATAATCTTCACTGACACAATCAGCTCAACTATATGCACAATTTATGTGATGTATGACGTGAAGTTTATCAACAAATAGTCCAAAATCATGTGCGATGCATAGTTGCAACTCCTAGGTGTGATGGTTTTAGCTAATTCAACTAAATGTCGTAGATAATTTTTTGTTTTCCATGTCAAGATTCAGTATATGCCAGTCAGCCAGTCTACAATTTCACCACATTTATAAGCCATAACGGCTTATCAGCGACCAAAAAATAATTTGTGATAAAACTTCTATACATGTGTCCTTAGCAATTTAAATGTAAATGCTGGAAAATAAACTACGATGAAAAAACCCCAAAATCAATTCCAAAATTAAGTTTTAAAATTCAAATTTCAGCTGTGGCTTATAAGCAGAAGGGTAAACGATGGAGGTGGAAATAATTTATTCAAAGCAATGCTTGTGTTTCTAATTTGCCAACAGACCATTACTGCTTTGGCATTTTGAACTTGAAACTGCAACTAAGCATGCTATATTGTTTTTAGCAGTTTCTTAGTCATAAATCTAAAGAATATACAACCGAGTCACTGTGCGGCTTGAGCTTCAAAATACCATTTTAATAACGTCCTTGTTTTCTCAACAGATATCATTACAATGTAGCAGATGCCAGACTTCATCAACACATAGAAAAGGGAAATGAAGATGGATTGTTTATTAGTTCAGTGGCATCTTCAGCCAATCTTTGGGCCCTTATTATGGACGCAGGAACTGGGTTCATGTCCCAAGTTTATGAACTCTCACCAATATTCCTTCATAAGGTAGTCTCACACTTACTCTTGAGCATAGATTCCCTCTTCTCTGTTCTGATTTGCCTGTTCTTGTACTTTTAGGATTGGATTATGGAACAATGGGAAAATAATTACTACATCAGTGCCATAGCGGGCGCAACGAATGGAAGTTCCTTGGTGGTCATGTCAAAAGGTTTGTCTCAGCTGTTGTTTTATTGGAGGTCTCATGTTATTACCACTGTTATTCTTCATAAAGGCACATCTATGTTTAGGAATTTGGCCTGTTTCTCTTGCCATTCACTTTGCAGGGCTCAGTGTTATGATCTTTGTATATTGAGTTGCATGTTCCACACTCGTAGTGTTTCTTCTGTTTATGTATTTATGACATTAATGGGGTTAGTCTGACACGGTGATTTACTCTTTCCAGGAACTCCTTACACTCAACAGTCTTACAAAGTTAGTGAATCATTCCCCTTCAAATGGATCAACAAGAAATGGAAAGAAGGATTTCATGTTACGTCAATGACTACTGCAGGAAGCCGCTGGGGTGTAGTTATGTCAAGGAATTCTGGATTTTCTGAACAGGTATTGTGGCATTTGGTGTATTTTTTTTCCTGGTGTGCAAATCTGTTACAATCTATGCAATGGTATTTTCAAATTTTTTTATGTCATATAAAAAGCATACAGAACTCTTTGGTATCAGAAAATAACTTGTATTGATGGAAAGCAGTGTCTTTTTTGAACATGATGGGGATCCTGTCATTATATATCAAATTGATTATACTTCATTTCTCTGATGAACTGCAGGTAGTAGAATTAGATTTTCTATATCCTAGTGAGGGTATCCACCGGCGGTGGGAGAATGGCTATAGAATAACTTCTACAGCAGCCACTGGTGACCAGGCTGCTTTTATATTGAGTATACCCAAAAGAAAATTGATGGACGAGACACAAGAAACTCTTAGAACATCTGCTTTCCCAAGCAACCATGTGAAGGTATGAACACATGACTAATTCTTGTGTACTCCCTCCGTCCCAAAATAAACTACCTAGGAGTGTTTTGTGGAAATTAAGGATTGGTGTGAAAGGTCTAAAATGTCCTCATTAATAATAGATTGTGGGGTGATGAAAATTAAGAATAGTATGGGTAGGGAGCATGGGAAGTAATGGGGTAAAAGTCACCTTTTATATGTCTAGTTAGTTATATTTGGGACAAAGTTTGAACATAAAGGTAGCTATATTTTGGGACAGAAGAAGTACATTGTTTTTCTTCACTGTGCTCTCTAACCAGACTATTACTCTACTTACAACTATTCTCTTGTTTAAGCGTCAACTAGATAAACTAGATACTCCTCTAACATAGGCATATACTGTTGTCTTTTTGTAGGAGAAATGGGCCAAGAATCTTTACATTGCTTCGATATGCTATGGCCGGACGGTATCTTGAGGCATACCCTGCACACCAACTCGGGGCTGAGCATATTCGCAACTGAGTTGATGCCGGGAAAACCAGCAATCTAGTTGCTGCTCTCTGTTACTCTGTATGTGTAGGTAACATTGGCTAGGTAAACCTTACATCATGGCCAGAGTAGGGGCGCGAGAAGAAGCAGGGAGGAAGGTGGACGACAGCTAATAAGCTGATGAGAATGTCATCAGGCTGGTGGTCTGGTGGAGGTGGCAGAAGCGGATGCCGTCAACATATTTTGCATCAAGATGTGCTTTGCTGCAGTCCCTGCTGCGGTGCAAAGCATGATGGATGACCCTAAAGCCTCTTTGGAGGCCTATAATCTGAGAGCCCGTTGTGTATAGCTCTATCGTGTCTTGCGTTTTGTCTGGTGGAAACGAAGTTACCATGTTTCCAGAACTCCGGAATTGTGTCTAAATTATTGTGCGAGAAACGAGTGTACTGATAAATCGTTGTATCGATTCCATTATTCGATGATCCACATTGCATTAATGCAATAATGTTGCATTACTCACCATATTTTTTATTTTTGTGCACCGGGATATTCATGAAATACCACTTGGAAGAGTGGCATCCATGAACATCACTCAAAGAGAGAATGACGAAACGCCATTTCTAGTTTCCTCCCTGTTGGATTTGAGATCTATCTCTTGCCATAACGAAATTACCACGGGTGATCCTCGCAAAAAGAGAGAAATGGGTGATCGACAATGGATCCAGTGGCGTAGCTTCACAATTAACCTGAGGGGGGGCTAATGTGTGCAAGAGTTTTGCAACAGGAAAGTTTTGCCTTGCACCTAAGGATAGAACCCATGGAGTCTAATGTAATTTCTCTAAAGCTGGGGTGGCCACAACCCCTTTTGGCCTCAATGAAGGTCCGCCTCTGAATACAACAACTCAAGCAACCCAGGTTAACAGCCCACCTAAGTCGCACGAGTTTTTATTATCGACACTTCGAATATTAACATTCTAATATCTCTACTACTATGCTTCAAAAAAAATCATTCTGAGTCGTCCTCCTCCTCACCTCTCCACGTAAAAAAACCACCCTCCGTAAAAACCACCCCATAAAAAATTAGTGTTCACACGACCCACTAAAAGACTAGAAAAAAAGTGTTCCTACCAGAAAAACTAGAAAGAAAAAACAGAACCCAAAACTCCGACTTCATCCAGATTTCAGATCCCGCATGGCATTAGTTACATAAAGATGTTAATTACAATTGAAATTATAACTGGTTAGATTAAAAAAGTTTACCTCGGTTACAACTTACTAAATCTTAATTTCAAATTTAAAACTAAATTAATATAATGCTAAATTGAGAGCCAATATGGATACATGAATTTTAGAATTATTAAATTAAAATCCATGCTATTTCTAGTTGTATTATTTATTTAACACGGACTCTCACGATTTACGGTTACGATAATATAATCCACCAATTCAACGTCAGATCATTCTGATTAACGGGAGAGTTTCATTTGAGTACCCAATTAGCATATGTATACAGAGGCATAGATAGAAAGAATCCTATACTATACAAATCATGCTAGTTAGCAACATGACATGTATATGCCCAGATAAACTAGATAGACTAGGCAGCAGTTAACAAATTTTAAAAATCAACATGGTCCACCTTTAGGGGTGGAAATTTGGCTCGGGCTTAGTTCAGGCTCGGTCTGGCTCGGCTCATGTCGCATACGAGCTCGAGCCTGTCCTTTAGCTCATTTGCAAATTGAGCCGAGCCCGAGCTGGTTCGTGAATAGCTTGTTGACTTGGTTGGCTTGCACCACTGGATTGGCCTTCCACGCTATAGGCCCATTAACAGCCATGGCCCATATGAAAAGTGAAAACCCTAAGCTCGTCTCCCTACATCGCACTTCCATCTCCCGCAACGACATAGCGCAATTGTCACTGCTAGCTTCTTCACAGCCTTAGGCACCACACGCATCGATGACGCAAGATGCAGCGGCAGTGACAATGCCGTCGCCCTCGCCGGTTCGCCCTTCTGCCTCTCCCTCGCTGCAATGCCACCTCAACCCTTAAGCCGTGGAGTAGCTGCCGGGCCGCCACGAATCTAAGACTCTGCTCCTCCTCCTGGAGTTCCATCAACCGCCGCCGTGAACTTCTTCCTTAGCCGGCTAACCCCATCTCCACCTTGAATCACCGACTCGTCGCAGCCACCATCAATCCAGGAAGATGAAGAGGTGCATAGAACATATATTAACCATGACTCTATTATTTGATTTGTGTTTCACTACCTAGGCTCGTGAGCTGGTTCGAGCTAGCTTGAGCTCAAAAACAAGCCGAGCTGCAATTTTAGCTCGTGATGTCAACCGAACCGAACTCTCCTATAACAAGCTTCCACAAATAGCTTGGCTTGGTTCCACCCTTATCCACCTTCCCTTCACTTCCTAGTGGATTGTTAGCTTTATGCATTTTCTTTTTCTAAACTGATATCTGGACCGTAAACTTGCTCCAAAGCCTCCGACTTTAGCAAATTACTCCTTTGATGTGGAATTCTTGTGCACAAAAACGCGCGAACGTAGGATTAAGATCGGACGGTTCCGCACCTTCTCCCGGCAGAACACACTAACGACGGCGGCAACTAACATCCCAGAGCGCGCATCGGAGGCTGGAGCTCGTCGTCGTCGTCTCCATCCCTCCCCAGATCTCACCATTCCCTTCCGACCCTCCTCTCCCCGGGGTTCTCCTCCTGCTCTCTGCGATCCCCGCGGCCGACATAGGCCCAAAATACTAACCCCTACCTCCGACTCGGCGCCCCTGCCGCGCCCGAGGACGCGGAGATGGCCTTCATGGCGGCGCTGGAGGCCGATCTGCGCGCGCTCTCCGCCGAGGCGCGCCGCCGCCACCCCTCCGTCAAGGACGCCGCCGAGCACGCCATACTCAAGGTATTATTTTCCTCACCCGTGCCCGCGGTGCCGGAGATCTCAGTGCCGCCTCCCATTTAGTGTTTTTATTGCTCGCTCGTTCGATTCGGATCCAATTAGCCAAAGGAGTTATATCCAACGATTTCGAAGTGTAACTGGAACTAGCTGTTGGGTTCTGCAGCTCCAGGTCCAGTTTGGTTCCATGCTTAAAATATGCAGTGAGGTAGTGACATAGGAGTGCGATTCCCACCTGATGATTTTTGGTGATCGTTAGCGGGAGAACTAAGTTTTAGGAACTTCTAATTAAGCTAATTGTAGAGGAATGCCAATTGTAACTGTGGTCTGCCAACTAGCTTAGCTTAATCATTAGGGTTAGTGAAAGTGTAGCCACGATATGGGTGCAGGATTTCCATACGTTCCTAGTAATGATTAGACAGAGTAACCAATCTGACTGCCAACCAATACTTATATGGTCGTAGGTAGGGAATCCATTCCTTCCTTGTAAGGCCTAGTACATCCGCTTTTATAACAGTAAATTTATACTGCAGCAAATGTTTTTTTAATGGAGTTTAAGGAATTCTTCGATGGTCAAGTTGATTTCAATCAGAGATTTTCAATTCTTTTTTATTTTCTAATTTCTTATTTGAGTGGCTCATGTTCGAGCCAGGTGCACTGCACTTGCTGAGAGTATAAGAAGCCTAGGCACAATTTCCTGATGAAGTGTAAACTCCAAAGAGCTGGAGGAACTCAATGGTTTTCATTTATCCAATTTATAGGAGCTGGAGAAACTTTATAAATTTTGATTCTCCAAGTTAAGGGTTTGTATAAACTCATGTCTTTTTGGATGCAATAAGGGTTGGGCTTTGAAGACAACATTGCCATTATAGAATTCTTGACAGATTTTTTCAGTGGAGACACACAATTGACCTCTCTTGTATTCAAGTTTTCATGCAAGGGACATACTAGAAGTAGCTTATTTGTAAAAGGAATCCACAAGAAGACCAAGTAGCTCCAACAGACCAGACTCTGAGCAAGACAATGGAGTCTATTTTTTTAGACAATGGGAAGAATTTCATTAAGAAATGAAATTACGCCCCGCCTTCTAGACAATGGGGTCTTCTGGAATTATTAGTATGATACAATGATACAATCTAACCTGATTCAGCTCAGAAGATAAGCTTTGAAATTTGAACTACCAAAATTGGAAAAATGAAATTTATTCTCAATATTTGACAGAAGTAACATCTGATAAAACAAGTGAAACAACCTACTCCCTCCATCCCACAAAGACTCCATTTTTAGCCATTGGTTGACAAATTGTTGGTAAAGGTAAAAAACCAAAATGCCCCTCATTAATAAGAAAGCAATATTGTGAGGTGGTAGGTAAGGGGTATTGAAGGGATAAAACTTCTTGATTTGCGGACCAAGGGTATGTAAGAAGGTAGAAATGAACTCATTTGGGGACAAAGTTGAAGGGCTAGAAATGGAGTCTTTTCAGGACGGAGGGAGTATTTACCTAAATACACCAGCAATATTTTTTTTCATGGATTTTGTAGAAATTGATGTGTGAAATTGAGTGGTATGCACTGATGTGTTTATTGCCTCCCTGTCACTTTTTTGTTCTTTTCCTAAATGTTTGAGATACTTTCAATGTTAATATGACTGACTTGATCAGATAATTGGTTCTATTCTGAGATCATTTATCTTGTTTACCAACTGTATACCTGTTATTTGCAAGAGAACGATTAAGCATCTCCTTCCAACCAATCTAGAGCTAATCTGTTGAGATTCTTAAATATTCAGTATCAATAAATCTCCCCCATAACTCAAGTGAAGCCAAAAAATTTGTGCCGCAATTTAGATGATGTGTAGTGAACAGAATTTTTGTATTTCTTACTCGTATGTTACATCATAAAGTACTTTTAACTTGTGGCCTTCTTTTACATTGTTAGTAGTGGTATATATGATGTGTAAGTGTCATGCTACTTGTTTCCTGACATGATATTTGATTTCTTTTTGGTGTGTAGCTCCGTTCTCTATCTAGTCCGATGGAAATAGCTCAAAACGAGGATATATTGCGGATGTTTCTGGTGGCATGCAGTGTTAAATCAGTGAAGCTGAGTGTAATAGGACTATCCTGTTTGCAAAAGCTTATATCTCATGATGCTGTAGCTTCTTCTGCATTGAAGGATATACTGGCTACTTTGAGGGATGTGAGTTCTTGATCACTTCTGTATCCATGTACCCTCACTATATTCATTTACTTTCCTTTTGTCTTAATAGATGCATAAATTGAATCACATATTTCGTGTCATCTTTGAATAGTGTGTCAAGTTGTCCTGATGAGTTTGCTAGTGTTTTTTCTGGGAAAAAAAGCAAACCTATGTTAAGAAAGCATGACTAATGTACTAAGGCCATTTATTTTTGTATTAGGACATTTTGTTGTTTTATTCTTCAAACATCATCCGTTCAATATTAGCTAATTATTTCTCAATCCTGTTTTTTGTTTCATTTTCCTCGCAGCATGCAGAGATGACAGATGAGATTGTTCAACTTAAGACTTTGCAAACGATTTTGATTATTTTTCAGTCACATCTACAACCTGAAAGCGAGGTAGCAATGTCAATGGTTACCACCAGTTTAATTGGTTGACGTGTATAATAGATGCAAATACTTTGTTATTATCTAGTGTAGCTGCCTTTAGAATGGTGTGAAGCTTCCCCTATTAAAAAGAAAGCGCTGAGATTACTGCCATTATTGAACAACTTGTCACTGTTTCTTAGCATTTTTTAATATTTTTTTGTCTTTCTCATTTGGCTTATCTGTACGAATATTTTCTTTCCACATAATAAGAAAATCACTTCCCTTATTTTATTTTGTATCATAGGCTGTTGGGATTTGGGGGTTGTGGCATGTTGATGTGTAAAACATGGTTCATTCTTGTTCAACATATTTCGGTTGATTCTAGAATGCGTTTCTCTGTAACAGTGATAAAAAGAGTAACTCAAGTTGCATTAGTAATTTCTGAAGTCTTTTGATAAAATTCTATATTCCTTGGGACTGTTTAGAACCTTCCTTCTTGTTTTTGCACAGTTCATGCAAAGCCTAAATGATAGATGTAGTATCATTTTATCTCGAATGGCTTTCCAGGATCATAGGGATGTTACCATTAATAGGTAGGTCTACTTATCAATATATTATATCTCTTCAGGAGAATATGTCTCAAGCTCTTGACATATGCCTTCACCTACTTGAAAGCAATCGTTCTTCTGACAGTGTCCGCAAGTAAGTTTGCTCACAGACCATTAACTCACATATTCTGACTTCTTTTGTTGTGCTCTCCTAACATAGATCTTGTCCTTAGCACGGCAGCAGCTACATTTAGACAAGCGGTGGCATTAGTCTTTGATAATGTTGTTCATGCTGAATCACTTCCCTCCAGTAAAGCTTCTGCAGCAAGACTCAGCTCACGTGCTAGCTCAGTTGCTGATAATGTCACTCGTAGCTTCAGCCAGACACTGTAAGGCTGTCTATTTTATCTTATGTTATACTTAAACCATGCAGGAGTGCTATTTAGACATTAGGAATGCCTTTTTTTTCCCCTTTTGAGGCTTTGACAACACTGGCATCGTATGCGTTATAGTAGAATATAATCAGCTTCACAATAAAGCTTGAGTTTTTTTTGTATCATACCTTTTTATGAGTATGCACTTGCATTGCCAAATCAACAGTTTGCTTATTTGTACTGTGTTTAGTATATCACTCATGGTCACGTGCTTGATTTGGGTGATAATATGGCAAGCACACACGTATTTATTTCCATTCTAAAAGTTTAGACATGTGACAACTAAATGTATCACTAATGCAGCACATATATTTCATTGTTCGCTATGTGGATTTTTCATTTCTTTTGCTTGTTAAATTTATATTTAGCTTGCACTAGCACTACATGACAGGTCAATAGGGAGCAACTCTGTGGAGCCTACCATGAGGGAAAAACTGAGCAATGTTGGCAAGCTTGGTCTGCGTTTGCTTGAAGACCTGACAGCTCTTGCTGCAGGTGGATCTGTATGTGCGAACAATTCCTGATTGCACTTGTTTATTCTTGCCATGTGATCTTTGGAGACTTCTTGCCACATATTTTTTTTTTGAGCAACTGCCATTTTTATCACTGAATTTCTAGACCTTAATTTCTGATTATATTGTTATTTTCTCTAGGCTACGTGGCTTCGTGTTTATTCACTGCATCGGACATTTGCCCTTGACATACTTGAGTAAATTTTCTCCACAATGAAATCTCTGAAACTTTCTCTTGTATTTTCTCAAGATAATTGTAAATATCTAATTATCTCGACCTAGTCTTACTTTTTTTTGTTTAAAACTAAGTTCCATGTTAACAAGATGTCTCAATTGAACTGCTGTTATCAGATGTTAGCGAAGCTGATGATTTCATGGCACTGATTTGGAGTGTTGTGTTACTTCTGCCAAGAGTTTTAGAAAACAATGTGAAGGACATTATGCACACCAAAATCGAAAAAATAATTTCAACATTTTTGTATTTGCCTAGAAACTAAACTTTATGGTGCAACTTATATATAAAACAAGCTAGAACTCATCTAGACGTGCTTTGTGCCAGGTTTGTGCTATCCACATATATTTCTGTATTCCGGGCATTATTACCTTACCAGCAGGTTAGTTTCTATGTTTCTTTTATTATGTCTAATATTTGTGCAAATGTTGATTTGTAACTTACGATGCCATTAAAACCTACCAGGTCTTGCGGCATCAGATATGCTCGCTTCTTATGACTTCACTCCGTACAAATGTGGAGGTAAGTACATCAAAATCTGGAATTAGTTTTTAAAACTTGTGACATGCTCAAGTCCAGTTGCAAAATTATTGCGTTACCGCATTAGCAAATGTCATTGGCAGCAGAACAAACCTCTTACAACATTACTAGCATAAAAGTTTGACATGCTTTAAAATACTTTAGGAGCATTCAGTATATATTTTAGAATACTGTCGCGTTTCTGGATACGTGACATTTAAAATGCACATGTTCTGTTTTCTGAATTTTTGTAACCTTGGATGCATGGAAAGGTGCTGCATGATATTTCAATTGTACTAGCTTCCTGTATCCATTATCTAGCCAATTTGGGAAAACTTGCTAGTTCTGGCCAAGTCTTGGCTAGCAAGGTTGACCCTTGAAAAAAAAAATCTATACTCCATATCCACCATTCCCAATTCGAGTTATGTTACTGTAAAGGTGCTATTCCTATGGTACACATGATATGCTATTTCTTGTGGTTCTTATCATGTTTTTGAACTTGTTTCATTGACTTCAGTATTTTTTAAGTGATTTCAATCCTTGCTTCAACGATCCATGCAATTTGGTACCTGTACATGGTTTCAGTAAAGCATTAGACAATGTTTGACAAGTATTCAAGTCGCTCTGGTCACTAAGTTAACAAATCAATCTAAACAAGTAAACACTTTAACGGAAAAAATGAGAATTGAGAAATAGTGTGTTTTTTTCCAAAGATAAAGTCTGCTCATTCATATCTGGTGGGAAAAGAGAATTATGACCACAAACACCGGACATGGTAGGATACACCAAGAAACAGAGCACCGTAACACCCACCCAATTGAGAAATAGCCTTTGTCTGCATGGACTTGTTTCTTGTGAATTTTAGGTTCTGATTAGATTATTAGATGGACTTTAGTTTGGTCATCTTCATAATTCTTAAAAGAATTGGTTTGGCTGCCTCTGTAGTACAGGGATGAGGCCGCAACCTCTCAAGTCCTAACCAATACATCTGATTTCGTAACTTATCTGAGTATCTCTAACTTGTTTATCTATAAGACCTATCCCTACTCTAGCTGGCAAACTACTAACAAATGGGCTGGCCAGCTGGAGGCCATTCTTGACAGTAACACTAATAAGCCTGGCGCATGTAGATGCCACAACTCTTATGTGGGGGAGGTAGTTTGGATTTCATATAAAAGAACAAGTTATTCACATCTTCCCTGAGCAAGCTCAACCCTCATCACCAGCTTGGTTTTTTTTAGAATTCCTTGCCAAGTGGGCGAAGGCCTAAGATATCCAAAATGTGCCTACACTTCCATTTCTGTTGAATTGCACAGCATGAAAGCAAGGATCTTCAAACTGGCAGTGCTGATACCTGTTTTTGAGGTTGGCAATGCATTTCACACCATTAACAGCATGGAGCTCCTGCTAGGCTTTTAAGTATACCCTGTCACCAAAGAAGCATAACATGATCTTGGTCTTTAATCCATGTATTCCTCAGATAGTTGGAACCCTAAGCAATATGATGAACTTCTTTTGATGTGCCTGTTCCTAATCCATTTGCTCCGAAATCTTGGATATTTGACCCTCCTGATTTCATGCCCTTTTACTGTTATTGACACCTGACATGTAATTTTTTCCCTGTTTATCTGCAGCTTGAAGGTGAAGCAGGGGAACCTGCCTTCCGTCGTTTAGTCCTACGTTTGGTAGCTCATGTCATCAGAATGTACAGCTCTTCACTTGTTACTGAAAGCGAGGTACCATTCTGACCATACACACATCCAATGCAAGCACTCCTGATGGACTTCTTATCCACTAAATATCTACATTAAACCATCCAGAATGTGATTTATTGAATCTCCAATTATGCAAGTTTTTTTAAAGTTTTTTAAGCTCCAATTACAGTCGTTCCTGTGGTTTTTATATATGAAGCCAAGGGTTCTCCCCTCTTTCTCCAAAGAAATGTAGGCTTTTAGTAAGAAGTTAACTATGTTCATTGTAATTATAAGTGAAGGAAGCATGGGAGTAGCTACCTTTGGTTGATGCTTGGGAATGTATCATGCAAGAATTTAGTAAGTAGGAGAAGGATAACTAACAGTCTTGATTACTGAAGTTCATCAAGATGAGTTGGATTTAAACACCAAAAGACAAACATCTTTCCGGGATTGTCCACTTCTACTCATGACTCCACTAGGCAATCCACGTTGTGCTACTGCCAGCAATCAACCTGAATTTGCATAATCCACATTGATGTGACATCTACGTTAGAGCTCTCATTATGCTGGATAGTTCCTGCCAAATATGTTCGCAATATGCTTGAACTTGCAATTGTGTGTGCCAAAAAAATAGTTGCACTTTTTATAGGCTGAAATTGCCAGCTGGGCTCTGTACATTTCAGCTGGGCTAAATTGGGATGAGAACCCCTTTATTCTACATCGTGCTCAAGTTATGCTATCCTACCTGGCTAATAAGCTTCCTCTGTTGACAGGTTTTCCTTAATATGCTCGTAAAGGTTACTCGTCTGGACTTACCATTATGGCATCAGATACTCGTTCTTGAAATTCTGAGGGTAGGTTTCCTTGTCTACAACAGAATTACTTCTTACTCTTCTTGACTTCTGAAGTCAGCTGGATCCATAAGAAAATCCCTCATTTTCCCGTCTTTTTTCTCATTTCAAGTATTTTTTTTCTGAAACTCTTTTATCATTTTAAATATGATGCTCGTGGGTGATCTTTTATCTTTTCTTATATGCCCCCCTCCTGTTTGTTTTCTTACCAGGGTTTTTGTATAGAAGCCCACACACTGCGTTTGCTATTTCAGACATTTGACATGTACGTATTACACCCTCTTGAAATTCTATTGAGATTAAGTTTATGCTTTCTCTATTGTGGGTAATTTTCCGTTCATTTGTCAATCTGAAAGGTTGTGGGCCCTCTGGCCTTGTTGGATAGAAATTGTTTTTTTACTTCTTTTCAAAAATCTATACGCACAGTTTTACAATCTGATTCATTGTTTATATTTTGCAATAATCTATCCATCTTAAATTGTAGTGATTTCATAGCTGAACTAATTGTTAGGGTTCCTCATATTGTTATGATCCAGTAGTTTAATTCTAGTATAAAAATGTTAAGTGTTACTTGTTAGGGTTTTGTTGGAGCGGTCCTCAGCCATGAATGATGATATGTATAACCTGTTAGATTCTTTAACATCCACTTTAGGTGCAAATGGACCTCATGCAATTTTTTAATTAAGTTATAGGGTCATATGGTTGCAATGATGTCAAGAGTATGTCTAGAAGGCAAAAATAAATAGATATAAAAGATGCCATGTATGCTAAATTGATTTACACTAATCATTTATGTTATAAATAATCAACAGAGAACATGCTTTCGTATTAGAAGTTTTCTTTGAAGATTAGTGGAAGGTTATTATGACTCATGATTGATTTACATCACATCAGTGAGTGGTATATATATGCAAACTTCTATAGGTCCTCATTTACCTAGCAGGGCATTTTTGCATTCTAAGTTATGATGTAGGTAGTTGTTTATATCAGTAGAGTAGGATTAACATCGTATTTTTCACATTATATGGAATAAGTGCTGTTTAACACTGAAATTCCCCCCTTCACGTTTTAAACTCCGGCAGTTTGTCGCTAGGCCAGACGCATCCCGTTTTTTAGCTCTTTGTCATAACAAGTTACTGCAATTGTCCTTTTTCATTTGGGCATACAAGTTACTGCAATGTTTTGTGGGAAATACTTCAGCTGACCTTGTTGTTTTTTATTTTCTGCTAAATACTAAAGGAATCCTACAAATACTAATGTTGTGGAGAACATAGTTAGAGCACTTGCTTTAGTGGTAGCTACTATTCAGGTAATACTGGTTTGCATGCTAGAAAACAATCTTGCCATGGTTCATTAACGTTGCATTTAATATAATTCTCAACCTTTTGCTTTCCTGTGTTTTGGTTTTACCATTTATGACAACATTTTCCCTTTCCCTTTTGGTTTTTAGTTTATTTGTTTGATTTCTTGGCTCTTTATTTGTTTTTATGCAAATTGAAGATCGTATCTGTTTTTTAAGGGTAAAGTGACATGAAGATTCTAGAAAGAAAATGGAGATGAACAGACATATCCTTGTCAAGAGATGATAATGCTATACTAAATTCGCACATTGGTTGATGTCTATTCATCTTCATTTTCTTTCTAGTGCTATACTACATTAATATTTAAATATGCTAAGGTTCTGCCAAGAGATGAAAATGCTTTTTATGTTGAGGGATACCATCTTCTAAACCATATTTATCTCTACATAAGCATATGGTCTATCCCTTAGCACATTTTTGTATTACAGGCTTCAGATTTAAGTGAAGAGACTCTAGCAGCTGTTGCTGGAATGTTCAGCAGTAAAGCTAAAGGTACCATCTACAGTTCCTAAAGTCTTTCAAGAATTTACTTCTTCTGATCTTATTATTTAGTTTCCCTAAATGCTACTAGTTAATAAGTACAGACAAAGCAACAAAGTAAATGCATGAACGCCAACCTCAACCAAATATGCCCATGCAGTACAATCACAGCAGTAAGGCCTCTAGTACTAGTTGCCAAGCGTAGTTATTGACTTATCATGGGCACTTTCATTTTAATCAAGAAAAAGGGTACCCGATCCTGGGCCAGATTTCGTGCACACATATTCAAGACACTTTGAACTGGTATAAAATGAGGCAGTCTATCCTGTTCTGAGCCAAACTAAGAATTAAAACTAGGTTTGTTGAGCCTATAAAGTACATTTGTTGTTGCAAGGTCCAGAGTTCCAATCAATGAACCAACAGATTCACAGGGCAGATCGCACATCCTGCTTTCATAGCCAGGAAAGAGTTCATAGGATATTTTGCTACCATTTGTTGTTGGTAAAGGTTGGATGAATCAATATCGATCTGACCCTCCTGAACTATAAATACCGAGTCTTGTGGTTCTGATAATTCTCATGGATAGTTGTACTTCATGAGTAGTCACAAAAGTTCCCGGATTGATGGATCAAGGAACAAGATTGAGGAACACGGAACGGTACTTTTGAAAGGTTTTAACAAGGCAGGGTCGGTATTGTTCCCACTTTCCTGGGACAAGAACGACGATCCTGGGATGAGGAATGTGGCATCATTCCACTTTTCCAGTGACGACCATCCATGATACGAAAAAGGCTTCTATTCTAATAATTTGCATGTCAAGAAAGTTTCGTGACTGCCATCAGTTAAAGTTTTATTTTGTGTTCTCCCGAATTGGTATCTCTGTAATATCATCAGTTATCAGTTAAGGTCTTTTCATGTCATATGTAAGCATTTTACACACAGGGGTTGAGTGGAGCATGGATAACGACGCATCAAATTCTGCTGTTCTGGTGGCTAGTGAAGCACATACCATAACTCTGGCCCTTGAAGGCCTCTTAGGTGTAGTTTTCACTATTGCCACTTTGACTGATGAGGCTTTAGATGCTGGCGAGGTAAGAAGATAATTCTGAAGCAGTATATGAAGTCATGATTGTAATGCTAACAATTTGTTTGTTTTTATTTTTAGCTTGAATCACCAAAATGTGAATTGGGTAGTAGAGAATGCTGTGGACAATTGGCTCTACTTTGCGCAGCTATGGTCAACTCGTCATGGTTAACCATTCTTGACTCTCTTTCACTTATTTTGATGAGGTCAGTCCTCAAACCTACCTTTTCCTATTATTGTAAGTTATGTGCCTTTTCCTTTTCCTTTTGCTCATGGAGAATCCATTTGACAGGTCGCAGGGAGAGGCCATAATATTAGAAATACTTAAAGGGTATCAGGCATTCACTCAGGTTGTTATATGATTACATATGATGCACCACTATGCTTAAATAGTTAAATCCACTGAAAGAAGGGCAATATTCCGTGATATGGATTTCATGGGCTGCTGATTTTTTTTGTTGCTTTTTCTGTTTTATCCCTTTTCTTGTTCTCTAAAGTGTTCCTCTCTAGATAATTATGTTTGACTGACTTTTCTTGATAAATTCTTTCAGGCCTGTGGAGTTCTCCGTGCTATAGAACCCTTAAACTCTTTTCTAGCATCACTTTGCAAGTTTACCATCAATAACCCAAATGAAGGGGAGAAGAGAAGGTACGCTGCTAGCATCATGCTTCTTAGTATATTGCTGAGCACATACTTTGTTAGAAAGCAGCGTTTCCAAGCCTGCTTCTCCCCGAAGTTCCTTATCCTCCGGAAACAATATTTATCTCTTTGTAATATGATTCATCAGAAATACTACATAAGCTAACATTGTGGTTTTGGTCATGATACTAGTTCATTTTGTGGTTTCCATCCTAAATAAATTTTGTGGTTATTGTGGCGTCCATTATTCATTCTTAAGTTGTGAGGAGAGCATTAAAATGGTTGGTCAACTGTAGATTTATTGAAGACAGCTTTTTTCCTCTTTGGATCTTTTCCAATTTAGAAATACATAACCATAACATGAATGCATACTACAATTTACATTTTTCTTTAAAATAAATTTTGGAATTCAATGATTACGTTTCATTATTTAGCTTAACTTCTCACATGACATTCTTTACACTTACTGCTTCAGCTGCTCACCAAACCATAAAAGGACATTCTTACGCCTCTTCATTGACAGGCTTTGAGTATATTTTCCCTGCCTTTTTTCTTATTATCCTTTTATACTTATTGTTAGCATCGTACTCTCTCCTGGATCAAAGAAGGTAGAAATGTTAGTGGATCAGCGTGACAGTATCATTTTAACACCCAAAAATGTGCAGGTATCAAGTAATGTAACATTTACAGTCATGTTATGCTCTGCTATTCTTTAATGTGTATTTATAGTTTGGTTAAATTTGAATCCAGGCCCTGAGGACACTTTTTAATGTGGCACATCGGTTACACAATGTGCTTGGTCCTTCCTGGGTTTTGGTAAGTGGAGAGTTAGATTAAATTCATCACTCTTAAATGCTACTATCTCTGACTCTTAATTGTGTAGGTCTTGGAGACTCTTGCAGCACTTGATAGAGCTATCCATTCTCCACATGCATCAACCCAGGTTACACAATTTAACTGATTATAGTCTTTGTCCCCAATACTATATCTGTATTGGTAAACAGTGTTCGAGAAAAAAAATTGGTAAACACTTATGTTAACATCGTAATACTCATTGTTTAACCATGAATAATTTATCTATAGTATAGCAAAGCCATCATACTTTTCTCTCTCTCAATCTAGTTCAATCAATATAATTACTATGTTGAATTGACCTGTAGAATATATTGTGGTCAAAGTTCTTGGAGGGGTAGAGTGAACTTTGTCAAGTTCACCTATCATTAACACTCTTTACTTTTCTGAATTTTTGAATCCAATTTGTCTTGCAGGAAGTGTCTGCTTCTGTTTCAAGGCTCTCAAGAGATACATCTGGACAGTACAGTGACTTCCATATTCTCTCATCTTTAAATTCTCAGGTTAGGAGGCACACACAATCCCTTTTTGTGTGTGTGATTCTTTTGGGCTGGTATTTTTTGTTCTCTGATTGTACCATGTATGCTGAATGGTATCTTGGTTCTTTGCTGGAGGAAGTTATTTGAAAGTTCAGCCTTGATGAACATAGCTGCAGTGAAGTCACTTTTGTCTGCGTTGCATCAACTGTCAAGTCAGCACATATCAGGAAGTTCTCAATTATCAGGACAACAGATTGGGAGTGTTACATTTTCAGTGGAGCGCATGACATCAATACTTGTCAATAATCTACACCGTGCGTGTTTTCTTTGCTTGGACACCCATATGTTTTTTTCCAGAGAAGCAATGATGATATTGAAGTTTATTCAAGTATAAATATCAGGAAAACTATTTTTTTACATTGACAACTATACTCTGAATGATATATTTGCTGAAGTAACAAATTTAGTTTGCCAGAATTCCACATTTCCAATTTCAAATGACAAATGAATTTCGTGATTAGTGCCATTACTTTGTGCCATGTACTCGCAGGATTCCCTACTTGCCCGTTGGGTGTACATTCAAACTAGCTTGCACTTGTGTCAATAGATCACATGAACTTGTTATTCCTAAATCAGATAATGAGCACAGTTACATGAAAGGATGAAAATATTGTGCAACCATTTACGGTACATGGCATAATTAATGTTAAAAAATGAATAATGGATTTTGGGAAGATTAGGGCTAAACAATGTAGTGAGCTTTATATAAGCCTCAAATGTGTAGCATATTTCAATTTCCTTAGCAGATAAAGTTTTTTTATGCAATAGTAATGTTTCTCTAGGAGCGTTGTTGTCTGGTATTTATACATTTCATCCTTTTACAGGAGTTGAACCAATTTGGGATCAAATTGCTGCTCATCATCTTGAGGTAAAGGTGCATCTTTCTAGATTGACTGTTTGTGCTGTTGTCTTAGCCTTGATGACCGTAGAAATGTCAATATCACAGCTTGCCAATTGCTCCAATGCACAACTACGGAATATGGCGTTGGATTCATTAGATCATTCAATTTGTTCTGTAGTGGGTTCTGAAAAATTTCAGGGCATCAGTTCAACACCTCATCATTTACAAGAGGACAAAGTAAGGGCTCAGTAAACGAGTTTTATTCTGTTTGTTTGATATGTCCCTGACCTTTTTGTTTCTGTGCTTGCTAGTTGGTCAGAGAAAGCGAAACTGTATCATTTGAGCATGCAGTTTTATCTCCATTGATGATCCTCTATTCCTCCAACAAGAATATTGATGTTCAAATGGGCGCACTAAAAATACTACTGCATGTTCTTGAGGTACCTTTTCTGCCCTACATTTTTCCTGCTGGGTACATCAGATAATATAAGTTCTTAATATAATGGTCGAACTGTTTCAGAGACATGGAGAAAAACTGTCCTATAGCTGGCCTAGCATTCTTCATATGTTGAGGTTTTACTGCAGTTCATGCATGAGAGAGTTGTTGTTTTTTGTTTAAAACTTCATATCTACTTTACTTGCTTAAATCAATCTTTTGCCAGGGCTGTTACTGATGCATCAGAAAAAGATCTTATCTCCTTGGGTTTTCAGGTAAAACTATAAACTTCACAGCACCATGTTCAGCATGATATGATTTATCTTTGTTGAAGCATTCTTCAGATCTAGTACCGAGCTCTGCATATTTAATTTTAGCATGGACTTATAGAAGTGGGCTGGACCTACATTTCACCTCGAAAATGTAGAAGGAATAAAGATGCATGTTCTGTAGGATGACAATAAAGTAATGTGGGCCAACTGTTTTAAAATGTCAACTTAAATACCATAAGAAATATCAAAAGCTTTGCACTTGATTTTCACATGTCATTTTCTCATGGCATTTGTATGCAATGAAATGAAATATTGTCTGACCTAGGCTCCTACTGTGCTCTTACTATTTTAATTTCCTCTATTCCTTTTAAAGATTGTCTCAACACGACCGTTTGATTTTTGCAGAGTATACGTGTCATAATGAATGAAGGATTAGCAACCATTCCTGTGCAATGCCTTGATGAGTAAGACTCTGAATTTGCTATTACTGTTACCAGTATATTTTCAATTTCAGTGACTTTGTTGAATGGGTGAGGCTCTTTACCTCCTTTTTTCAACACGGAAAAGAACTGTGGTTATAGAATGTTCATGGCTGTCAGCAAGATTTCAGGATTTTGTATGCAAATTCTAGAGTAACATGACAGTACGTACAGACAGTAGCAATTCAAAAGTTTTATGTATTTCAATACAGAGCAGAATGACCTTTTGCAAAGTGACAATGGTGGGTATTTTGTCAGGAATTTTAGTAATTTTCAGGGGATTCGATCACCATGGCTCTTGCAATTTTTTCTTGCCTTAGTGATGTGACTTGTCACCCATGCATGAAGATGTCATGTCTGGTTTTCAAAGCCAGTCCCTACAAATGTAAAATGTATTAAAACAGAACTACAACCACGTATTTTTAGTGTTTGCCTCCTTTCAATCTCATTCAAAAGGGCTTAGATATAAGTGTGATTAGTTCGAAACTGAAATCTCATGGTAGCTGACGGGCGCCAAGGGGCTTAAGACAATCTCAGTGACAGACTGACAGATGGGCCTGACCCATCTTGCATTGAGACAATGAAGATTTCACAAATACTCAGTGGCATATAAGTAATCAATCATATATACAAATTACAAATACAATAATCGTCAACTGTTATCTGGTGGATTGAATACTCGCAAAGTAGATGATAGCTGATTTGTGAAGATTAGCTATATATATGCTGAAGAAGGAAACCGATTTTGCCCATGGAGCTGAACATGCATGCATAGTTCATGGATTATTTTTTCTATATGTTGCAGCCTTCTCTGATGCTTTCTCATGTAAATTCATGCAGATGCATTTTGGTAACAGGAGCTTATGGTACCCAGAAAACTGACATAAACATAAGTTTAACAGCAGTTGGTCTTTTGTGGACTGCTACTGACTTTGTTGTGAAGGGATTAATAAGCAAGTCTGTTGAGAAAGCAAATGGCACAAATGAAGGTGCATGATTGATTCTGATAATACTACTATCCTCTTGTTTATGGGTAGTTAATCTGCTGTCCTGTTTTTCCTTGCAGAAACTGAGTCTGGTGGAACAATGGAGACAATTATATCTTCCAGCGAGAAAGACATCAAACAAAGTCCTCTAAAAAATGTGGTTGATTATAATAAACTTTTCTTCTCAGTGTTTTCTGTGCTTCAAAAACTGGGTGCGGATGATCGTCCTGAGGTACTTTTTTTAAGCACGCCATTTGTTCTGTGGATAAACATCTATGATTTGTTGAATACATTCTGAATAGCACTTTTGTGGTTCCCATTGCATTCTTGGCAGTCTTGTCATATATAATACTAATGTCATGCTGCACTATTTGTAGTTTGTCACCTTCTATGTGCATTTAAATATCATCAATTTTGCAAAATTTTGCATTATTGCTCACGAGTAGATAACAGTGCTTTCTCTTCAATATTTGTGAGTGCGCATATTACATACAAGTTTGTGTTTTACGTTTCAAGGTACGGAACTCCGCAGTTCGGACTCTCTTTCAGACACTCAGCACCCATGGGCAAAAGCTTTCGAAAACCATGTGGGAGGATTGTCTGTGGATATATGTCTTCCCTATGTTAGAGCGTGTTTCCCACTTGGTAAGTAGTATAGCAATTGGTAGCGCATATTATGTTCGACCTGAATTTTTGTGTGATTATAGTTTGGTTAAACTTTTGTTTTAGGCATCTACCTCGTCTAGAGATGAGTGGCAAGGAAAGGAACTAGGAACTCGAGCAGGGAAAGCTGTTCATATGCTTATCCATCACAGGTATTCAAATTTTAACTTACTTAAAACAGGAACTCTGGATCTTCATTGAATATGAATCTCTTTTATTATAGGAAAAAAAAAGATGTACTGCTGTTAGACTTCATAACCTGGTTTTATGGAAGCTTAATTTGCTCCTTTCTTGGTCTCACCTACATAGTAGAACTTTTGATTGTACTCTGTTCATCAGGGAATACACTTTGTTCTTATGGACCCCATCTTTCATTTGTCCAGTCGAAATACAGCACAAAAACAATGGGACGAAACTATTGTTCTTGTACTAGGTGGTATAGCACGGCTTTTGCGTTCCTTTTTCCCTTTCCTCCAGCAATTGAGCAAATTTTCTTCTGGTAAGTTTTCATTGTACTGTCCATTATCCATTATACTTGTATTGGATATAAATTAAACATACCATTAATTGTTATTGTATATTAAAATTTTCAGGTTGGGTTCTTTTGCTTGATTTTGTCAAAAATGGCATCCTAAATGGTAGCAAGGAGGTTGCTCTTGCAGCTATAAATTGTTTGCAGACATTTGTTGGTTCAAACTGTTCAAAGGTTGGCTCTCTCTCTCTCTCTCTCCATGCACACGTACACACATACAAACTCTGGGATATTATGAATAAGTACTGGCATCAAGCTCAAGTTTGCTTATTATTATAGTTAATTGTAAGGAGCACTATAAAAAGAAGTCAAGGCTAGCAAGCTACTTAAGCTTGGCTCGCTCTAGACTTGACTGGAACTCAAAACTACCCAACCTTGAGCCTGTGCCAACGTCTGGCTCAGAGACGAACGAAGGTCAGGTTATTCGGTGAAATATTGATCATTTCTTTGCTATTTTAATGGATGAGCTTGGAACTTCCCTGGAAAACCAAATAGCCAAAGCCCATCTGCACACTCAAGGCCCAAGTAGGCCAACGCCATGCACTCACAATGCGAGCTATTAGAAGAATGTAATCACCTGTTGACTGTTTGGACTCATGATGGCTGTTTTATGCTTTCTGCTATATCGGGTGGTGTGTGTTGTGGGGGGGGGGGGGGGGGGGGAGGGGGGGGGGGGGGGGGGGGGGGGGGCGGTAATGACTGGAAGAGTCTACTTGATCTTTGAAGAATCTTACCGACTGTCAAATAATTTTAAAAATACGGAAAACGGATACGATGGTTATCACTGGTCTGAACCGGCGCCGGATCCCTTGCGCCTCGGCCGCCTCCCAGCACCGTGTCCCTCACGGCCTGCCACCTCCCCGTCACCGCCCGGCCTCGCGCCTCCCGCGGCCATTGGCGTCAGACCAAGCTGGCATTCCCTCCCGCTTCCCTCGTCGGCCTCTGCCGCGCCCCGGCCACGCGGTCGCGCCCCCGCGGCCACATTGTTTAAAAAATTTAGAAATATTAATGTATTGTTTGAATGAAGTCCGTATCTGTATCCGGTAATTTTTTTTTCATATTTTCCGAAGATTCCGAAAGCTACCGTTTCATCAATCAAAATTAGCATGTGTTGGACCTGTCACTTGATTACTGGCATTTTTTTCACAAATTTGAGAAAATAACTGTTTCTTAAGATAGGTAATCTAGAATCCTCCTACGTCAAATCTGTTCTTGATATTTATGAACTTGTTCTTCAAACTTCGCCAAATTACAAGAATGACACTGCTGATAAAGTGAAGCAAGAGGTTCTTCGTGGTCTTGGTAATATTTGCTACTTTTTAGAACTTTCAATGTACTGGCATACTGAAATGAGCTACTAATCATGTCTACTGATCTTGTCCATGCAGGAGATCTCTATGTTCAAGCACAATCTCTGTTTAATGATGAAATGTATCTAAGGCTCATGGCCATTATGCATCTGATGATTAAGGGTTCCATGAATCCTACAGATTATGATAATGAATTGGTATGCCTGCGAAGGGACATTCTCATCAATCGCATTTTACTACACCATGGAGTATAACAACACAGCTTTCTGCTATACAAAGTATTTGGGTATTTTGCGTTAGCCAGACATCCCAGTACATGCACCATGTGCTATGGTTGTTCTTACATGACGGTAGAATATGGGAATTAGCTGCCTGGCTGGTACCTACTGGTCTGTGGTCATACCGTTCTGGGATTGACAACTAAGATTGTTTTTGGCTGATCTTGAATATTTTTTTTTGCTGAGTCTGGACTTCTAAAAAATAAATCAGGGTCGACAACGGTTCTAGTTTTGTGAAACCGGGGCATGGTGAAGAATAATACTCAAAATTTTAAAATTTCATACATAGTTTACATCAGATCAACCAGCCATCCATATGAACTTAAGTGTAGAGTATGCAATCATGTACAAAAAAATTCTACAAGTCAAGCATACATGTTTATGTAGATCCATCAACAGAAGTCCTTGTGAAGTAAAGGGGATGGATGTAGATCACGACCACCGACTCCTTGTTTTAAAGGAGTTATGTAATATATTTCCTATTCCATGCTTGTATCTCAGTAACATTGGGGATTTATAATAAAATTGTTGCTGTCCTATTCATCATGTCTTAGCCTTTTTATTTTTAATTTTCAGGGTAGTATTCCTGCTCTGCCACGTGGTATCTTGGAAATTATTCCTATGCTACGGCCAACAACTACATTATCTTCAATGTGGTCACCTCTCCTCCTTGAACTACTATGCTACCTTAATAGCCATGATACTCCCCTGCAGAAACAGGGTAAAGAGATGCATGGACAGAAATCTGATGCAACAAATGGCGGAACAGATGCTTTTTGTAAGACTGCTTCATACCTTATATCCAACTTCATCATAATTTAAGGATATACAATATCTTCTTGATTTCTTGTGTGTAATTTATTATGGTCACAGTTGAACGAAGTCATCTCAATAACAGCAGCGCAAAAATGGATAATGCAGGGGGCTGTGGCTGGGGTATTCTATTCATAGAAAAGCTTGTGCCGATTGTTGTCAACCTTTTTCTGGAGGCTCCAGAGAATGAAAGGTTTAATGCCTCTCCAGAAGTTATTCAATGCCTTGGAAGGTATTTTCTTTGCTTGATTCAGTTTGCTTTTCCTAACAAAGCTTTTGACTAAAAATGTTCTGCTGCACTTATTTGTGAACCATTGCAGTAACATTGCCCCACATTTGCAGATGGAAGCATATTTGTATTTGAAACATGATCTTATCCTTTTACTTTGTAGTTTTAGGAACAGTGAGCAAGAATGTATAGTTAATCATACATGGAAGGAAAGTACCTGAACTGGTATTGATAGTAATAGGAAATTGATAGCAGGATGTTAGCAGGAAAATATATCTAGTGCAAACTCATATTTGGGTGTAGACATGCAATCCCACACATGAATCACAGCGATGGTCTCGAGAAGGTAGGAGCCCTCAAAATGTATTTCACAACATCCAAGGGGGTTTAGTTCTACTCATCAATCCCTCATCGAACTTTATTGGCAATGGTTGCATCTAAAGTCCAAACATAGCTCTGTACTTGCTATGGGATCTTTTTGTTGCCTTTTTTTTATCTGATGAGTTCAGCTGTGAAGTGTATCTTGCTGCGATGTATTTGAACCTGTGCATATAAGCTCCCAATTGTGTTCTACCTCCGTAGATTTTATTGGGCATATTTATTTGGAAAAAGTCTTCAAGGTCACACTTTGACTACTTTTTGAAGATACTTTGAAAGATGAATCTATTGGTATAATTTTTATACACATAATGTATTTGCAGTTTGACCAACTGTTGGTCAAAATCTACAATGTTTGACTTTTTTATATCAAAATATGCTTTATAAAAATCTACGGAGGGAGTATCTAATAAGAAACATATTGTACTGGTAAACAGTTACGATGCAAAAGTAAGGATATTTTTTCTTGTGAAGAATATTCTATGCTAAAATGCCTGCTGCAGAATTCAATGTGTTTCATGCTGGTTATAATTGTCAGAAAGCTTAGTTGAAATCATCTTGCTAAAAGAAAATGAAAATTTTCATTATGTTTTTCTTGAATACTTACCCTCAAAGTTGCTAATACAGGTGCATGAACACAAGGAGAGATAACCCAAAGGGTACACTTTGGAGAGTTTCTGCCGAGTGCTTCAATCGTGTTGTGGTAGATGAAGTGACACATGACAGTGCTGATTGTAGAAGTGGATTGAGTTCATATAAACTTTCTAGAGCTCGTTTCTGGAAGGAGGTTGCAGATGTGTATGAAACCTTTCTTGTTGGGTCTTGTGGACGTGTGTTGTCATCAGATGTTCCTTCAGTTGATTCTGTTACTGCTGATGAGACTCTTGAGATGACTGTCCTCACTGTTTTTGGAGACAATGTTCTAAAATTGCAGAAGGATGCTCCTGTTGAGGTTTGTTCTCAAATCAGTAGTTGTTTAGGTTGTAGTAATCGTTATTTTTTCCAACCTTGTTAATAGTCAATTGTGTCCGTCTCTCCTATAGGCCAAATCTTTACTATGATCACTTTTCAGGTATTACAAAGACTTGTGAACTGCCTTGATCGCTGTGCGTCGCGAACAGGATCCTTGCCTATTCAAACCGTTGGCCTCGTACCTTTGCACTGCAGCAGATTTTCACTGAGCTGCTTGCAGATGATGTTTTCTTTATGCTGGTACTATCATACTGCAGTTTCTCTGATTCGTTTTTTCCACAAGCATCAAAAATTGTTTGGGGGAATTCGGGCCAATTAACAGTTAAACTATGGACAAATTTGATTTCAGTTCATATTTTGTTTGAATATTTATTGCAACTTTTTCTGCAAATAGTATAGAAAACTTACTAAATCTGAAAAAAAAACCCAAAAGGACAAACGTAACCACTAGTGCTGCATTGCACCTGCTCCTCACTGTGAAAACCAGATCTTTCAATTTCTGAAATCCTGTTCAAAAGCATTTGCAGATTATCTTTAAAATAATTGGCACTGTTGCCCATGTTCGTGGAATTCACACATCTTACATAGTAACATAGGATAGTCCATAAACCCAGAAGACTTATCAACTCTTCAGAATGTTAAATTCTGCTACACTCTATAAATTTAGAACTGAATACTATAGCTTGTTTCCATGACTGCAGTTGTACATCGGGGACAAGCTTGTGCGCTACTGTTTCAGAAACCAGCAAAGTGTCAATCTCAGTTCTTACAAAGCGGTGTGAGATTATATTGGGTCAGTTTTTAGCTGATGAAAATGATCTAGGTACCCTTCTAAATGGATAATGGTTTAACTTTCAACTTTCTTTTAAATAATATATTATATATAAGCCTGCTTCATTTTTTCGTTTCCTACAACATGGTAATTGATATTTTAAATATACTGCAGGAGAACGACCATTGCCTAGTGTAAGGATCGAAGAGACCATTTGTGTTCTTCAAGAACTCGCTAGATTAATAATAAACATGGAAACAGCTAATGCCCTCAGCATGCCATTATATCTAAAAGAAGCTTTACAGAAGAACGAGTCCCATGGACGGGCTCATTTATTGGCTTTGCTACCAACGTTCTCTGAGCTTGTTGTCTCAAGGTAAGAAAAAGGTTTTGTATCCATATAGTTCTTAAGTGTGCATGCAGTTTTACAGTACAACTTTTATGTCAGAGGTGACAGCTTATGCGTTGGCAGTGTATGCTTATGTTTGCTGATTAAGCCTTTTGTGCCTTTCGTTCCATTTGACATTAGGATGTTTTTCTTTAACATGGAAGCCAAAAAACTTTGTGGATTATCTTTTTTGTTTACACCTTGCATCGAGATTTGAACAAGAAAACAACTGATCATTTCTAGAAATAACTAGCCTATGGAAATGGCTTCAGGCCTATTGTCTCTTATAGTATTACACGACACAGCATGATATAAATATTAACAGATGGATAGGCCCTGAAGCTCTAGAGAAAAAATAGTATCAGTATTTGGAATTGGACAATCATGGGTATTGTTCCCAACACAAAAATCGTCGCTGGACGACTACATTAGTTGGTGTTTTGCCAACTCGACCAGCATTGTATGGCTTTAAGCAGTGGCGGACACAGCAGGGGGGCAGAGGGGGCTCGAGCACCCCCTACGGCACGTTGTCACCAGGCACCCCTGCTGCATCTCGTGAGTGCTTCGGTGATTAGAGCTAGGCCCATGGGCCTTCACGTTGAAATTTAAGATGTGTCATCTCTACCAAGTAATCAAGGCGTTGCCTTAGTTCTTCTCTAACCCATGTGCAGTTTGGTTTATACACATTCGAGATATATAGTCTTTAACTCGTCTATTAACTAATATTTGTTGCACATTTTCTCCACGTGATACAAGTAGCAGTACTTCTGTGCAAATGATTACGAATATAAGAAATGTTAAGCTCAAATAGATTTTAAGCTCGATAACATCGTGGAAAAACGTATACAAACAACCTATTTTAATTATAGTCATGTAATAGATTTATTTTACTAGCACCCCCTAAATTCTTGTTCCGTGTTTGCCACTAGCTTTAAGTAGTACGTTATTTCTGGGTTCTCATTTTGTGGTTGGATGAGCTAGGAAGGTGAAACATTGAGGCGTAGACAACTTTACTTTCTGGTGGTTTTTTCCGTAAAAGATGGCTTCATTTCATTACAGTACCGATTTCTTCTTGTTAATGAAGTTATTGAAGTTCTATTACACTAATGCATCAGAGAAGCTAGGGTACGGGAGCTTGTACAGGTGCTGCTCAGACTCATTGCCTCGGAACTAGGGCTGCAACGTCTAACGTGATGATGAGTGGTGAAATCCTCCCTTATATTATTTTCGTTGCATAGAATTATAGAGTTTTCCTGTAATTTTTTTCTTCTTTTTTGCTTCTACATTGTGACGGGCGGTTTGGTGCTTACGAGAAGGGTTGTATATGTAGCATTTTGTTGGGAACTATGGTGGTTATTTTAGTCAGTAGGTAGATAGCCTCATTTTTCTTACATTTTGACGTAGAATTAACCCTTGCAATCACTGCTGTATATTATGCCAATTCCCTATGCTCTGTATCTGGATGGAGGTTGTAGTTGTCTTAAAAGGAAAATTGTAATGAGCCGCCTATGATCGGCAACTTCTGCCATCTGGATGCGCATGAATCTTGCGTGGTGCAAAACATGCAGGTAGCTGGAAATTCTGTGTGTATTTTGTGCGCATGGACTCTCGAGTATTCCGATGTTAAATCTGTCGCTAATCGCTCCTTAATTGTTTGTTTTGACGTGATTCTTCTTTTTCTAAGTAGTAACCATTATTATATTGAGCACTTCCCTATCATTTCTGTAAATGAAACAGGAGCGTTCGCAGTAGGTAAGTACAAAGCGGGTCTCTTGTGAGCGCTTTTATAAATTTCAGTCTTTAGTTAATTCATTCAAAGATGTTAAAGGTTGTATAAAGATGAAAGATATAACAATGACAATTTACATGATAGATCGCTCGTTCGAGGCGATAGTTCAATATACTTCACCTGTGCTGCAGTCCAAACAGCTAATTATAGTACTCTCTTTGTTTGAAATTATAAGACGTTATTATTTTCTGTAAAGTTAATATTTTAAAATTTTGACTACTAATTAAATTAAAAATATATGTGTTTAATGTCATGTATGTAGTATTATTAGATTTGTATTTGATAATATTTTTATATGATGTTAATTTTGTGGTTGTAGATGATATATTATAAAAGAAACTAAGGCTAAAATAAAATATTGGAGATCATGTAGAAACCTAATATATCTTATATTTGTAAACGGAGGGAATACTTATGTATGTGGAGCAATATTTAGGCTTGTTTCGTCAGGGCTCGGGCTCTTGGATCCTTGTAGGTGGAATTGGAGCCAAACCAAATAATATGTTCTTGATTTTTAAGAGTGAAGCAGATGGATTTGCTAAAAAAAAACCATAGAAATGATAAAGCTACCTTTCCTAGCTCTACAACTTTATATCTATTTTTTGGTTAAAAAAACTCTATATCCATTTTAGATTTGAAAGGTAAGGACCTCTATAAACCTCTTATCGCCAAAACCCTGCTCATATCAGGCCACCGCATACTTGAGTTAGGGATGACTGCCACCACCCTGCTATCTAGATCGGGCTACCAAGCCAAGCAAAATTTGTAGCTAATGAGTTGAGTTGGCTTGTTATGATAACCCGTATAAATGAGCCCAGTCTTAAGTATTGGTTTGTTGTCTACTCCATCGTGGAGAACCAATACTATCTTGTTTTTGCTTCTGCTTCTTTACATGTCCCATCACTACCCTACTCCTTTTGTCCTTTAGATCAGGGCTGCTAATGGCGATCCTAGTACTCCTTCCTTATTAAACTAGCTAATGTTGGGACAGTCTCTTTGTAAATTCTTGATTTATTGTCAATCCTAGCACGATATACTCTAAGCGAGTTAGAAAGTATACAAAGATGGTGGTATAAGCATTAGATTAGCCAAAATATTTGGCTACTCAAACAAATGAACTTCTTTAAATACATTTTGAATTTTGAATAAGTTGTAGAAATACCTCTAATAGTTTTTTTTCTTTCATGTAGAATATCCGAGTAGTTGCTGAATATATATGGATAACTAGATAAAACTAGGCTGAGCTGATATTCGATGAATTTTGTGCCAGGGCACATATCTAATTTCTACTCTTCTGTTCAAACAAATGCTTATCTGATTTCTATTGAAATCCATCTTATAAAAATTAAAATTCAATTTGGTTACAGTGTTTTTTTTTTTTTTGAGATAGGTTACATACACGCGTACTCCGTGCCTTCCCGTCGGAATCCTCCACCTCCATCCCGTCGGTTTCCGTTTTCCACCGAGTCAGCCCCCATCTTAGGATTAGCACGACCGCCGGCGTCGCGTAACCCATCCAACTCGCAAGAGAAACAGGCAGGCTCCCCCACAATCGGCGAACCCTAATTCTCTCCCGCACGCGCGGCAGCCACCGCCGGGGATCGGAGGGGAAGCAGGGGGAGGAGGAAGGGAGGGTCAGGGAAACCACCGGAGGCAAACCCCCAAAGGCCGGCAAGATGGTGCTCGCGCAGCTCGGCGGGAGCATCTCCCGCGCGCTGGCGCAGATGAGCAACGCCACCGTGATCGACGAGAAGGTGCTCAGCGACTGCCTCAACGAGATCTCGCGCGCGCTCCTGCAGTCCGACGTCCAGTTCAAGATGGTCCGCGATATGCAAGCCAACATCAAGCGCATCGTCAACCTCGAGACGCTCGCCGCTGGGACCAACAAGCGGCGCATCATCCAGCAGGTGAGCCCTCGGGTGCCCCCTATCCTCTTCGTATCGGTGCGATTTTGGGTAATTTGCCGCATCTTGCTGACCGTCCTGTTGATGGTTAGGCCGTCTTCACGGAGCTCTGCAACATGTTGGATCCCGGGAAGCCTTCCTTCACTCCTAAGAAAGGGAAGCCTTGCGTAGTCATGTTCGTTGGTTTGCAAGGTCAGTCTTGCTGTTGTTGAGTTATTCCCCAATTAATGGCTGCTGCTGCTTGCCGTTTTATGATAATTTCCGTTTATTATATCTGTCGAAGATAAGTTTGGCATAATAGTTTTCAGTCTCTCATGGAACTGTCTTGGTTAGAACCTAGAATTGTCTTATCGATTATCGCAACTTGTTTTATTAGACGTACTTTCTGAATCGTCATGATCTTAGCTGAATTTGGGAGCTTTGCCACAGCAAATGATGCTTTCTGATTGTATTGAAAGGCAGAATAAATAAAAATAAATTGGTCCTGTATTGTGTTGATGTACACAAGTACGGTTATCCTAGCCTAACCATTCATGTTCATGGTCCAGTTCAGGGCTAGTGTTAGCATGACTGTTACAAGGATGCAGAAAGTTTTGTTTTTCTTATTTTAGTTTCATATTTTTTCTGTTTAGGCTAAAAGCAAGGCGTCTGAATAAATCATTCAGTTATGAAACAGTTTGTCAAAAGACTTTATTTAGTTGGAGTATTTTAGTTTTCTTTTTTAAGACCTGGCGATTTGTCTTATAGTTAGGATTATGAATGTATGACATGGTTTATGTGTTGGATCATCCCATTCAGAACGAATGAATCAGAATTATTCTGAAATCCTAGATTGAATCTTGCACAGACACATTCATCTAGTTTTATTTCCTTATCTGTGGCTTTTGTAGTATACAAGATGCATCATGAACAGATATATTCTTCTCTTTTTACTGGTTTCCTTTTTTTTGGTAATTGGAAGCTCTAGAATAAGAATTATACATACCAGCATTTTTTAATGAATTTTCAATACTACCTGATGGTTGCAGTTTCTTTCCAAATATGTTCAAATTACATGTTTTGTCATTCTTGTCAAACTACCTGGCTTAGCTGTGAAAACCTATTGTTTGCTTTAGCCCAAAGACTGATGTTTTGTTCTGTTTTGGCTTTTCTCTTCTGCTCTTTAGTTTCATTATAGAATTGCAATATTCCATTCACATGACAAGCACCGTCATCCATGCAGGTTCTGGTAAAACTACTACTTGTACCAAATATGCATATTATCATCAGCGCAAGGGATTTAAACCAGCACTTGTTTGTGCTGATACATTTAGGGCTGGTGCTTTTGATCAGTTAAAACAGAATGCAACAAAGGCCAAGATTCCTTTTTATGGAAGGTGCTCTAATTCTTATACCTTTAATTTTGGTTAACCTTGTGTCTTTTTTTTTTCCTAATGGGTGTTTTGTTGCAGCTACATGGAGTCTGATCCAGTGAAAATTGCTGTTGAGGGTGTGGAGAGGTTCAAGAAAGAAAATTGCGATCTCATCATTGTAGATACAAGTGGAAGGCACAAACAAGAAGCAGCTCTTTTTGAAGAAATGCGCCAAGTTTCAGAAGCAACGGTAACAAAATTGTGAAGCACTTTGAGCAATACCCTGATTATAATGAAAAACCAATGTGCATTTTTGTGCTTCTCTGCAGAAACCAGATCTGGTAATATTTGTGATGGACAGTAGTATCGGTCAGGCTGCATTTGATCAGGCACAAGCATTTAAGCAAAGTGTTTCTGTTGGTGCTGTGATTGTCACTAAAATGGATGGGCATGCAAAAGGAGGTGGTGCACTTAGCGCGTTAGTATTCTCTTCTTTCCTTTGCAACAGCGTATTTGTTCTATTCTCCTTCCCACTTTGTGAGGAACACTGTTTCCAAGGAATCTGAAAGAGGAGATCTGGTGTGATATTTCTTTCCTTCCCTGTAGTTTGGGTCGTATTTTCAACAATTTTATAGAGTCCTGTTTTATTCAAAATAAAAACTATATAGCGTGAAGTCAACCATGAAGTTTATTTCCACTAATGCAAAAATTATTTTTAAGCATCCGAGCTTTGGTGGAGTCATGAGATTGTAGATGTGGTATCCGTAAAACAGTTTAGTCTTATTGTATGTGCTTCAGGATAGCATATTTTAAAGTTTAAGGCACAGAGACAATTTGTGCACAACACTTTCTTTGCTCATGTTGCCTTTTCATTCTGTGGAATATGCCTTCTTTAGGGTTGATATTGTAACTGAATACCGCTTCTGCATCATATATTAACTTTTCAGAATCTGTTAACAACTTATCATATCTGATACCCTTGCTTTCTTTACAGGGTCGCAGCAACAAAAAGTCCAGTGATATTTATTGGAACAGGAGAACACATCGATGACTTTGAAGTTTTTGATGTGAAACCTTTTGTCAGTCGTCTTTTAGGTCAGTGAAAATACTACGTGTCTGATGCTGCTATGTTAATTGTGTGTTCCTTTTGGCTAAACCTTTGTGGTGTAATTGACAGGCATGGGAGACTGGTCAGGGTTTATGGACAAGATTCATGAAGTAGTACCTACTGATCAACAACCTGAGCTTTTGCAGAAGCTATCTGAAGGAACGTTCACTCTCAGACTTATGTATGAACAGTTCCAGAACATCCTTAAAATGGGTCCTATTGGCCAGGTTAGCTACTTTTATTACTTGCGGTGAAATGGAACACTAGTGTAAATCACAGCTCATGATATCCGTCTACTTTTTAGTTGACATGCCCAGGGTTCATTTGTTTGAAGGTTATCATAGTACGCTTTTAAATCTGGGTTGGTGAGTTTGCAGGTTTTCTCGATGCTACCTGGATTTAGTTCTGAATTGATGCCAAAAGGACATGAGAAGGAAAGTCAGGCTAAGATTAAACGGTACATGACAATGATGGATTCAATGACAGATGCAGGTGAGTGTCGGGTTGATGATTTTACCCTATATAGGTACTATATAGGCATTTATCGGGCTGACATCAAAATTCTCTCAGAACTTGACAGCACAAATCCAAAGCTGATGACTGAAGCACGTATTATTCGGATTGCTCGGGGTTCTGGCCGGCCTATCAGGGATGTTGTCGACATGCTAGAAGAGTACAAGCGGCTTGCTAAAATCTGGAGCAAGATGAAAGGGCTCAAGATACCAAAGAAAGGAGAAATGAGTGCACTGTCCCGCAACATGAACGTTCAGCACATGAGCAAGGTTCTCCCGCCGCAGATGCTGAAGCAGATAGGTGGCATGGGTGGCTTGCAATCTTTGATGAAGCAAATGGGCTCAAAGGAGATGGGTGGCATGTTTGGAGGCATGGGTGGTGATAAGTAAAAAGATCCAGATTGCATTTGACAAATCTTCAGAGATATGGCTTTAGGCAGATTGTCCACCAGGGTGCTAAACCAGAGTTTTGAAGATGAAACTGACTGCTGCGGTTGAATTTGTCACTTTTGAGGATACGCATGCACCCAAATGTAAAATTTGTTGATCGTGCACAAGTAAATTGTAGCTCACCAAAGTTATACTGAGAATATTATTTATGGAATCGGTTTGGGAAGAATTACCTAAAATCTGGGTGTATTAATTTATCGTTTTATTTAATTTTTCCCATGCCACTGTAACGTGTAAATACGCTAGGTAAATCAGCGACACTTTTGGGCCTTCTGGGCTGATGTGTGCATATTTCAAGTCCAAACAATCCTTATAGAATTAGTAGCCGTGGACACCCATTAGAGACGATGAAACATTGCGGGACAATTTCTTTGTTTGTGTTCCTCTCCTCAGGGACCGGCAATATTGGGAAGAAGGTGAGAATCGAATAAACTGCTTAAATCGAACCACTTTATTGCCCTTTTCCCACTGATTGAAGCGTGGATATGTACAAAACTGCGCGCTCAACAACGAGACTAAACGATCCATAACAAGGAACAGCTAGAGCACGGCAACTGCAGGGAAATCGTCGTCATCGTCTACTTCCCCCGCGGCGTCATCCGATTCACGCAGCGCCCGCGAGATGGCCCTCACCGTGTCCGGGCTCGTCCTGCAGCATCCCCCGACGAGGGCGGCGCCCCCCTGCCTCCACTTGCCGACGCACGACACGAAGTCCGTCTCCGACGCGCCGCCGCCCGACTCCTGCATGCAGCATTGCATCACGTATGCGTGCATCATACGACACGATCAATCGATCGAAGAGCACAAAACAAACCAAACGAAATTATAGGAGTACAAATCAACGGTGTGCACACGACGACCGGCTTGCTCATCACCTTCCTGATGGAGAGGATCAGGCCGTGGATCAGCCTGGGGGCGGTGCAGTCGGTCACGGCGGCACACTCGGTGATGGGTTCACCGCTCGCCGCGTTGGCTCCGTCCTTGGAGGTGAATGAGAACCACGCCGGGATCCTTATGTCGTTCTCCTCAAGAAGCTCGGCGTAGGCCTGTGCCTTCAGCTTGTTCGGGATCGTCACGAACGCGATGAGATCGGGCCCCGCGTCGGCGAGCACCTGGAACCTCCTCCGATGGAAGCTCTTGAGCGCCTCCTTGGTCACCGATCTGCCGTAGTCGCCGCTGCACACGCGTAACCGGTTAAGCAACCAGCGAAGTAGTAGCCACCAACTGATCGATCGGAGCGTACAACGTTTGGATCGATCGGCTAAGTGCGTACGTGTACTCGGGAGCTGTCGGCGAGATAGGCGCCGTAGCTGCCGACGGAGGCGGCCATGAGCACGGGCCGGCGCCGCGAGGAGCGGTGGCTCCCGCGCGTGGCGTGGGGCCCTTGGACCAGCTCCCGCGACAGGCCCCTTGCCTGTAACTCTGAATCGTCGCCTGCGTGCGAGACACGCATGAAACTATTCGGGTCGCACACGGTAGGACGCCGAGGTTATGATGTTGGCGCCAGCCTCCATGTAGTCCAAATGCACCTGCTTTTGCACGAAGCCGTTTAGTACCACTCGGAGTTATGGAGGAAGTAAGCTGAAGAAATCGTCTTGTCTTTGGGTGACCTTGAGGATGAGGCTCAAGGGCGGAGACGAGGCAGCGAGCGCTCGAGAGCTCGTCCTGCAGGTCCGAGCCGTGCGCTTCCAGCTCCGTGGCCAATCCGCCGTCCACCACCGCGCACCCTCCCGCTTCCCGCACGAACAGCCGCATCGCGCCCGCCGCGTCGACGTCGCCCCCGCGACCCATTTTGCTCGTCCGGCCAACAGCGAATCACACGTAGTACGTGCACGATGCGCACACCGTCACGGTGTCACCAACCGATCACGAGAGCGCGCACACACCCGACCAACGGTTCTCTGGCCGCGTGCTTGGTTATATTTGCTACATGCGCGGACATGAAAATTGCAATTAAGAGCATCCACAATGTGGCATTTAAAGGGGTAGTAGAGGAGAGAGAACGCCATGTTGTTCTCATACGTTGCCGCAATTTACTCAGCCCGTCTTAACCTAAGACCGAATACTACTCGTAGTGTCCAGTTCAAGTGAAGACAGAGCATGGTTAGGCCCATGTATACTCACTGTATCTATTTCCTTGTATGTTATGAGCCCTACACTGAAACAATTTTCATTGGTCGCTATAGTTGATATGGCCTCACCGCTAATATCCCTTATAAATTGTACACCGGTGAATCCCACCTCTAATACCTCATACGAATTATATACCGATGATGCTTTAAGGCCATTTTTAGTGGGGATTTTATCAGAGTTTTATTCTCATTCAATACTATAACATATTAACAAATTTACTTACTTGACATGTTAATTATGAAGAAAGAGAGTAACAGCCTGTTCGTTCCGGCCGAAGCTACGCTTAAATAACCCCACATGCAAAACGAGAAATATTATTAGCACGTGATTAATTAAGTATTTACTATTAAAAAGTTAAAAATGGATATATTTGCTTTTTTAGAGCTATTTTCATATAGAAAATTTTTGTAAAAAACACACCGTTTATTATTTTGGGAAACGTGCGCGTGGGAAAAAAAAAAGTTGGTGAAGTAGTGGGAACGAACAGTCCCTAAGAGAGTTTCATCCGAGTGAAACCTGTCCATCACAGTTACCAATACGTTTGAAACCCGACGAAACCTGCATTGGGGGCGAATTATCTCATCCTCACGCGGTTTGGAGATCTATGCCGCACCGCTTCTCCCCGTGCTCAGCGCCCTCTACCCCCGTTCGCGCCTCCTCCCGCCATCCCCCACCCCCCCGTTCGGTCCTCCTCATAGTTTTCTTCCATCCCCGCGGCATCGGCAGGCCTCATCGGTGCCGGTGAAGCAACCTTCCTGCGATGTCTCGCCAAGGAAAGAAGGGCACCGTCGACTCTTCCACGTCATCTTCTTCACCGAGAGGTCAAATGCCATCGGCAGCGCCGCCGCAGCCGGTCTTGGTATACTCCGATTCGCCACCCCAACCGCCAACTCCAGGATGGTGGCCCGGGTTTGGAGGTAGCAGCGATTCAACTCACTCCCCACATGGATCCCAATCAGCAAACCCATGGTACGATTCAACTCACTCCCCACATGGAATTATTAACTCAAAGGTCTTCAAGTTTCCCAAAACTTGTTGGTTTTCACTTAATCTGTAGCTACAACCTATTGGAGTACATGTAGGAACGGATTCTGTGTACAATCTAATTTTTCATAGGATAGATTTTTCACAACTGAAATTTATTGTAGATGAATAATTGAGTCTATGAGCTGAATTAGAATGGAATTTTTTCAGTAAAATATTTCTTGTTTGCCTCTGAAAAAGTAATCAAATGCAGTACCCTTATAAGTTTCTGTAGAAACTAAATTATTCTCTCAAACTAAAGATTTTTTTCATGGCTGGTGGTCGATCCCTTCATAGTGATAGTTACTGATGTAAGCTTAGTTTCATGGTAGCTTTTGTTCGGCTGTCAGATCATTTTCACCAATTTGGCCAATCAGTACTCAATTGTGTCCTCTGTTTGACTCAATTGTTGTGTACATTACAGAACTTGGATAAGCCTCTTTGTAGCCAAGTCATAATTTGGGCCAGAAAAAGTTCACTGAAATTCGGGCATGTCAGTTTATAAAAGTCATAGTTAAATTAAACACTATACTGTCAGTTAGGGAATTATCTGTTATGCATGTGAATGTGACTGAAGCACTAAATGTTGATCAGACATGCTTGTTTGTTCATGAACTGCAATTGTACAATTAGGGAATTCTCTGTTATGCTTGATTCTTCCTTTCTGAACTGCAATTGTATAGTTAGGCTATTCTCTGTTATGCTTGATTCTAACTATCTATACTGCAATTGTACATGAACTAACATCACTCAGGTCTTTTCACAGTTAAAAACTCCATTTTGCCTCACATTTTTCTCCCTATATGTTTAAAAACAATAACAAGTTATTAAAAAGGCAAAGGCAATCTCCCCTCTAGATTGGCCAATGCACAAACTCTGATGGATTGGGATTTAGCATTGTTTTAGGAAAATAATTTCAGAAAGCTGACTTCCTCTGATAGTCAAATATAAATATGTTCATTACTAGGATATATGAGAAATGCTCCTCTTTGTAAGCTTAGGGAAAAGAGCATGATGTTCTAGTTAATTCAGTGTGCAGTTGACAAAAGCAAAACTGAGTGGTTTTACCTTTCTATACTACAATTTGCCATTATTTGACCACTCTTCTCTAGTTTTTTAGGGGATATCCACCAAGTGGTTTTGTAAATTTTATAAAGCAAGGACAATTTCTGCCACTAGGTGAAAATTTCCACTTTGTTGGACTGACCCAGACCTTGAACCCAATATCTCCACCACCGCCACCATGTGCCAAAGAGACTCCATCATCATCAGGACCATCGGCTAAACAAGCTTCATCAAATAAGAACAAGGTCACGATCAACATTGACGGGGATGATGGTGTTGAGGCAAGTAGATCAGCAAAGAAAAGGCATTGGACACATGAGGAGTAAGTTAGACTGGTAATTCCCCTACATGAAACCTTAATTCTAATATGGTACATTAAGTGGCATAATGTTCCCTTTACTAAGTTGCTTTCTTTCCATTTTGTAGACAAGTGCTTGGCTGAACAATTCTAATGACTCGATCAATGGAAATGACAAGAAAGGTGACAAATTTTGGGGACAGATCACTGATGAGCTCAACAATAATGCCCCACCAGATCATAGAAGAGACTCTAACCAACTTAAAATACATTGGTCGCGTCTGAAGACAGTGATCAATGATTTCAATGGCTGTTAGAGTAAGGTGACTAAAGTGAGTAGAAGTGGCATGTCCTATGATCAATTGATGGATAAGGCACAACAAATGTATACAAAACAGCATGGCAAGCCTTTTGCGTTGGTGCATTGGTGGAGGACTCTCAAGAATGAACCAAAACGGTGTATTTATGTTGCGCAATTGGAGAAAGAAAAGAACAAGAGCATGCTTATTAATATTGATGATGACAGAGGTGGAGAGCATCCCACTGGGAGAGAAGCAGCAAAGGTTCAGCGCAATGGGAAGCACAAGGCGGAGGAAGTTATGGACAGTATTGTCCTCCTAGGAGAAAATGTAAACAAAATAGTTGCGGTGCAGCAAGAGCGTAAGCAGGAGCGTGAGAAGGTGGCAGGCGCGCATGAGAAGGCGACAGGCGTGCAGCTTGAAATCTCAAAGATTCAACTCAAGGCCACAACGGAGCAGAAGGAGGCAAAGATGCTGGAAGTTTATAACTCACTTTTGAATCAAGACACAAGCCAGATCACCGAACGGTCAAAGGGTAGAAGAGAGAACACATTGGCAAAGATGGAGGCCAAGCTGTTTGGATATGATGACGAAGCATAAAGTGATATGATATGCCTCTTGCAACCAACTATTTAGTTTGCTACAAGTTTATTATTCCCTTCTGATATACAATTATTTCTTATTGGTACTGTTTGAAACCAAGTGCTTTGTTTGCTGTCTGAACCAAATCATTTTACTATCTATGAGATGCTTGATCAGATATAATCTTGATCAGACAATCAAATCCTTTTATTGTCTATTGCTCTGAATTTTTATCTTGCTGCCTATTGCTCATTTTTTCGATTGTCTTCCAATGTGAATGTATTTTCAGTGTGAATGCAACGCCATGTGAATGCTCCTCTCTCTGTAGATCGTTCATATATATACATTCTATAGTTTTGGTATTATAGTACTTGATTTACAAGTGGCTATATAATCTCATATAGCACTATATCACAACACCATATAAGTAGTAAATATTACTGATAGCCTATAAAACTGTGCACTAAGAATTCTTGTGTCTATACCTCTTTTGATGATATGACACTCTTACAAATTGCAGAATGAAACTCTACTAGGAATGGCCAAAGGGGCCTCGCAGGACGGCACCTAGGCTGCGCCGCTCCACGCAGACTTGCAAGAGACCAGGAGATGGGACGTGTTGGCCGCTCCACGCGGCCACGTACGGTGGAGGGCCACGCCGTGTACGTATGTGCGATCGTGCGTGCATGTGGGCCGCCAGCTCGGGCGACCGATGTGTTGGACTATGTAGCAGCAGCGACCCCGAAGTGTTATGTGCTCGAAGGGGAGCAGAAACTTCCACTCCAGAGCACACGCGACGCGCCGCATCAACGAGGAACAAGGGTTGGGTCGCAACTCGCAAGGAACGGATAGCCGGAGGAGTGGATAGGAGTAGGACGGGGCTAGTTCTGCTTGGCATGGTTCGTACACAAGATATCACCCGGGAATGCTTAGCTCAGGGCGTCCGGAGAAACATGTCTGCTCGGACGCTTGATCTGTCATTTGTATTAGTGGCTGTCCGACGATACCACACCATATTCCTTCGATTAAACAATGGTACCCATCCATTATGCCTAGGCCTAATCCTCTTGGTAGGGACAGCAAGCAAGTCCAATATTTAGTTCTTTGGGGATGGGCTGACAGCTCGATATGTTCCCAAGCCATGCGATTAAGTTGCTGTCTGCCCATAGCCCATGTTGTATTACTTGCCATGTGAACATAATATTCTATAATGTTGCATAAAGGTATTGTAATTGTTGGGTTAATGCATAAATTATGTTGCACAAAAGCTATGCCATGTAAATCATTTTTTTTTCAGAATATTGAACTAAATGTTGCATTAGTGCAATATAGTAAATAAATTTAATTCAAAAATACTTCGGTTCGGACGTCTGACGTGGCAAAAGATATTGGATGCCCGCATCCCTGAGCCCTCTCTATAATCCTCCATCCCTAATCCCATGCGCTCTCTCTCTCTTCTCTATCTACCCATGCTCCGGCGAGGGATGATGTGTGCGTGTGAGCGGAAGGCAGTGGGGAACGAGGGACACGGAGCAGGCTCAATTCCGGTGAGCTCGGGCTATCGTGCCACCTCCATGTGAGCCAACGCCGTGGGAAGCTCAAATCCAGCCGCCAGAGTAGAAGAAGAAGATCGATTCAATCACTGGAATAGAGAAAAAAGGCGAACAATAGGCTTGTTGTAATCCATTGTTTTAGCTAGTTGTACTTTGTTGTATTCAATTGTTTCATCCTTTTTGATCGGATGTTGCACATTACGCGCACTGTGCGTCATGTCCTCCGCCATCTTATTTTTTTTTTGATATTGCAATTGAAATTTTCTGGTATTACATTGTTTTCATGATGGTGCAGGTATCATCTTCATGTTACAGGTGGTTTTGTTTGATGTCGCACATAGTAGGTTCTTAGTGTTGCAATCAATATTTTTGAATGTTTTATCTGCTTGAAACATTTATTAACCAATTGATGATACATTTTTCACTAAGTAATAAAATGCCGTCCAATATATTGCTAGGGATGAGATGTCCCTAGTCGTGTCCAATCTAATTTGACACCACCAATCTCGTGGGAATTTTCTTCATGTTTCACAAGTGTCAACTTTTATGTTTACAACACACATATGAAGTGTTTCCATTAGACAAAAAATATGTCCTTTTACAACCAACCCTTCAAATATTTTACTAGATGTGTGTTAATCTCCCTTGTGATTTCTTGTGTGTACGGACTCAAATTGTTTTGTTTGGAAACTACGCTTAGCCAGCTTGACAGCATATATATTATATACTCCTTTTGTTCCAATATATAACAATTTCTAGGATTCAAAATTTGGCTTAGAATATAGCAACTCTCTCTTCTCAACCATCTTCATTTGATTTCTCCACCTAACTGTCTCTTATTAACCAATCATAATATTCATCCATTTAATTTCATATACGTTCTTAATATCCATGCTCAACTTTAGGACTTCTCATATTTTGGGATGGAGAGAGTATATTTTTCTTTCTTATTTGCAGTGTGAAATTTATAAGGAGTAGGGGCGTAGGATTCTGTGTCTAAAATAAAGAACACATGGCATCCTCGTTATAGTCTGCCTCAACAAATTGTCCATGCATCTCATCACCCGACTGAGAACAACTTGTACAGCATAATCCTAGAATTAATGTTGCATAAGGCCACAAGTTTGTTTCAAAGGCTCACATTAAGTGTTGCAGCCCAACAAATACCCAAACAAACAGGTATTTTTTTGCAAATAACTCAAATTACAGAATTTTGTTTTAAACAGCAAGACAAAAGGCAAGAGTAAACATAATTATGGTCCATAAACAGGAAGAGCAAAGTAAAAGAGCTAGAACAACACAAAGGCAAGGGACTAGCTTGGAGCCATGTACATCACGTAAACATGCCTGGTGCTAGTCTGCTGCACCGAGATTCTAGCAGGCCTATGCAATTAAGGATCTAGTGATACAAGAATAACCTAATGTAAATTTGTGGAGGGAGGGATGATGTAGTGATGGGTCACAAGTAAATTCGCTTGGCAAGAGGAGATCTGCAGGGACGGGTGTTGCATTTTATATGTTTATATGTGTTGCATCTACGGCAGTGCGGTAGATCGAGCTAAATACGCACGGAATCGGTCGACATCTGTGGCGTCCGTGAGATGGACGCCAAATGGCCGTGCCCCGTCGGGCCGGCACGGTGCTACAGTAACCCGCGCCCGGAACGGTGTGCCGTGGTAGTTCTGTGCGGCGCGAGTAGCCGTGCCGTGCCTGGGCGTGCGGCTACGGCGGTGCCACGGCACGGCCCGTGACTGTACGCCCGAACGGGCAAATCTGGGACGGCACGGGACAACTGGGCTGGGCGCGCACGGCACGCAAGGGCGTGGGATGGGCACGAGGGCACGGGCTCGGCGCAGCGCGGAGGCGGCGGCAAGCACTCGGGGGTGCGGCGCAGGCGTTGAGGCGGCAGAGGGCGGCGGCAGGGCGGAGGCCGGGAGGCGCTCGCGGGATATTGAGGAGCAGCGCAGGAGGCCGGAGGAGGCCGAGGCGTCTGCTCGGTGGGAGAGCCGCAGAGCGGGGACGGCGGCGGAGGTGGAGGCGCTCGCGTCGGAGGGCGGAGGAGGCCAGCGCGGCGGGAGAGGCGGAGGAGCCGAGGAGGCCGACGCGCGGGAGCCGACGCCAAGATTACGCGAGAGAGGAGTCGAGGAGGCCGGGCGAGGAGGCCGAAGCGGTGAGGGGGGCGCAGGCGGGGAGACGGCGCGGAAGGCCGGCCGGGGACGCAGACTTCGCAAGCGTCGGCGACCAGGCCGGCCCGGGCACGGTGGCCACGACGAGCCGTGCCGCACGGCAGGCCCACGACCTCGGCGTGCCGTGCCTGGGCCGGGGGGGAGGCCGCGGGCCGGCACGCACGGCCCGCTACAAACCGTGCCACACGGGCCGGCCGCATAGTGCCGTGCCACTATCGTGCTAGAGCCAGGACCGAGGCCGGGCGGCCCGTTTAGCCACCTATAGCTATTAGGTCCCGAATGATTTGTCTGGGATCGGACGCCGATGGCTAGCTGCGTCCGATTCATGGTTCGGTATCATTGGCTATTTTTCTTTCAGGAAAAAAAAGATCGCTAGACTGTTAGAGTTCCTGCTTGGCTAGTTCTATTGGACAAAACAGCCCACGCGATATTCAAATTGTAATAACCAGGGTCCAGAGTCTAGAGCTACCGAAGTATCAGGTGTAACGAGAGGAAAATTCAAATCTAAAATTAAAACCGCACAAACTGTATACTCCGCGCAAAAAAATGTACATTTATAACAGAGAGAGATATCGAATGGACAAAGGGAGAAAATTGAAAAAAAAAACATGCCGCTCATCACCACAGGCTGGCCGGTTCCATTGACGTCGCTCTCCGTTGTAGAGTTAGATATAATGGATATATTGGTTACATTATTTCAAAAAAAAGAACATAAATGTTCGATTAGATTAGTAACAATATCGCTACAAGCAATTTCTAACACGTGACATACATGACCGGTTGCATCGAAAAATCGGCAATTACATAATTCTGGTTTTACCCCTGTTGAGCTATAGAAGGCTATGCTCACGAGTCACGACGCTTTGGTGGCCCTTCTTTCATTTGAAAGATCAGACTTGGATTTTCTCCCATGTACAGTACAAAGGTAATAATACAGTGGACGATTGCAGAATGCTGCACAAGGGGGGAGTTCTTTTAGTTCCTAACTGCTTGCAAGCACAAAGAAACAGCGATTACTAATTCCCCAAAAAAAAGGCATTACGATTAGACGAAACTACTTCACAATATATTTACTCACTTAACAGAACATGCATGCTAAACCTCCATGTCCTTGAGATCAGAGATCAGTTTCATGAATAATGCAAGTGGCCGAAGGTTCAGATGTTTAACGTTTTCTGGTAAGCAACCTGTGTGCAGCCAAAAGGATAAAAATATATGAACGACACAGAAAATAGATGAAGCTATTGATTCATAACTGAAGTTTTATTTTTGAAAAAATCAAAGATCAGATAATTAGAGAAATACCGAAGTTGAAGTCTTCATCAACTCCCTAATAGCCATTGTAGCATAAGATGATGCTGGTAGAGTAAATGCTAATTTTACTGCCAGCTTCTTCAACATAGACGAGCTGCCAACAGAATTGGCTTCTACTAGGCTGGCTCCACTTATTGATTCAGAGGGATCCAATGAAGATTCCAACCCATAATCATGTGACGTGCAGCTGGAAACTCCATCTGATAATAGTTCATTTACTTCTAATGGCTTCGTTTTAGACATAACATCTAAATCTGTTTCTACTAAAGGTGTTTTCTCATCTGTATAAGTGATGAGATCCCTACATAAAACAACAAATTAGCTGAATATCAGCAGATATCCAACAACTGTACACAGATGCATGGACATTTGTTTGTCTAAAATTTACTTTACTGTACAACAAATAAATTGGAACCTAAAAAGGCAAACAGCATGGCATGAAATACTTGGTTGCACATACCATTCAAAATCAATAGGTCGCTGGATCACCCGACGATAACCTCCTTTCATGCTTGTAATAGAGAAATCCCTTATAAATTACAATTGGCCCAGTCAGTAACTCAGTATGCATGATTTCGAATTAAGAAGCTATCAATATATAAGTCATAAGACTCTTATGTATGAATCTATGATTCATAAGAACTTGCTCTAGAGGTTTAAAAACAAAATAGTGTGCAATGGAGAGGAAAAAAGAGAAGTTAACTAGTGAATAAGGCCCAAGACATGCTGTTTGCATGGGTAAATGCTGTATTTAAATCCTTGTTTTCCTTTGGATGTGTGTGAATTGGCTGCTTTACAAAGGTCCCTCTTATTACAAGAACCATATGTGGCTTTACAGTTTGCTTCAGAAATCAACAAACATAACTTACTTGACACCATGGACACTCTCTCTCAGATCAATGCCATCCTGGGTAATACAACCAGATAGGACATTACATCATTACTCATTACAGAAGAAGCCATTGTAAGGCTTAAAGCTCCACACTAATTTTCCATAACCTGACTAAACAGGATTTTAGTCCACAACAAAATTGCTAAAAATTTTGTATCTCAAAGATGACTGTTAAAAGTGGAATTTACAGTTGCCTCATATAACCACTGACACCACCATGCCAACAATTCAAACCAAATACACAGATCATAACACAATAAATTTCTTGACATCCACAACTTCATATGCTGATATAAAGCTTGTCAACAAAGTAAGTTTATATAATTGTTTGGTAAGATGCGCAGATCAATTCCCTAGATATCGCACAATCTACAGATGAATTTATATTGCATGTTAAATTATCCCAATACTACACACCTGCACCTAAGATTCTGTCACTATTTTAAAATGTAAAACACATGGTTCAATAAAATTTCGTTTTATTTTCATGCTAAAGTAAACCTGAGTCAATCATAGAATTGATTGTAAAATATCTTTACCTTTTTAGCTATTTCACGATAAATTCCAGCAACATCATTCCCAGGAAACAATGTTTCTGAACTGCACATGCAAAATGGTAAGCAAAACACTGGAATTGCACAAGTGTAAAACATAAAGTAAGCGATCGTCACCCAGGCAAAGGGAGGACTACATCCTCAAATGTGTACAGCAACTTCAATAAATCTTCAGAATCCACCATCTGCAAGACAAATGAACGATAGTAATTCCCTAAAATCCAGTAGTGCACGAGTCTAACTGTTTTTTATATGTAATGCTTTAAATTAATTTTCTATAGCAAACCTTGACAGATTGGGTCATTTCTTCTGGCAGTGTTGTTTCACAACATGTGTCCATTTCGGATGAATAAGTTTGGCCATCATCTTCTGAAGTAACCTTTACAGCTCCCTGTTCAAAAGGGGATACCTTTTTGTAAACCAAGTCACCTTCTACAACTCGTGAAATACCTGCAACGGTTACCACGAGCACACGGAGTCAAAAGAAGAGCAAATACTAGTCTTTAAAAGTCAAAACTTAGATCCCAAACAAGTACAGAAGAATAAAATGCATAAACTGATCAACGGAATGCACTAGCAGCAAGATTTAGTGCAAAAATGCACAAAGCTAACAAATAAGTGGTAAAAAGAAAACACTTCAAGAAACATGTTCACTCATTGCCAAACTAGATGTGCAAGATAATGGATAAAATAAGATATGACACACAAAAAATGTGAAAGATGGCATAGCAAAAGTGAAAATTTTGAAGACAACTAGTAGTAGTTGGAAAGTGGATACCCATCAAATATTTAATCCAATCAATTTTCCGACTAGAGCTAGTGACCTATTACAAACATAAAATTTACCCTCATAGAGGAGTTGAAAACTAAGGCAGGGCAGACCCAGCTGGCTCCAAGGACAAGACCAATCTGGTCAGGCTACCATGGGCCCACAGCTCCCCTTTGACAAAATGGTTGGCCATGTCTGTTACAATCTTCCTCATGAGCCAAAGTTTCTGTATTGCCAATAACTCGTAGTCACATGACCAACACGAATTTGTGTCTCTCTGCCCCACAAGTTTAGTCAATGCTAACGTGTAACGAGGTGCGCAGTATCGGATAAATGCATTGGAAAGAAACCCCATACAGATGTAGCAGGATTAGAGCCTCAGGAATATACTGCACTGTCTTATGTGATGAGCACATTCCATTGCAGTTACCATCCATAAAGCAAAGAATCAAGATTTATTTAGAAAAGAACAATCACTCTTAGTCTAAAACTGCCATCCCTATCAAGCAAAAGGTATACTGACCATACTTTTCAACTCTCATACTTGCAGCGTGGTTCCATAGGTAACTCTGGTAACTATGCACATACCTGAATAGAATAGTCAGAACAACTTAATATGTAGAATTGTATAGCCTAAACTTGTGGTAAACAAGAAATAATTACATTAATTGCAGGTGTTGGAATCTCTAGACAAAATTTCAGATAATGAATATAACATACATCAATCTTAGTGTTCTAGGTATAGCCATTAGTGCTTGTAGATAGTTGCCAGGGTACTTCTTCAAACGCTGAAGCTACAAATGAAAGAGAATAAGTTTAAGGGTTCCACATTAGCATGCTGATTGACAACAAGAAATGTCAAATGAGATGACAAAAGGGAGGATAAATGATACCTTAATGATAAATTAGTTAATATATTTGGGGCAAGAAAAGTGAAAGCTCAAAATCAACATACAAATTCATTAGTGAAGCAATTCCTTCTTTATAATCTCCTTCAGCACAAGCAGGTAACTTTTTTCTATTATCTACTAAAATCAAGTCATTATAACATTCTGGAGCATACAATGCATATATGTGTATTATTAAACTGTGATCCCGCGTAACTTGTATGTTCCTCAAAACATCAAAAGTATATATCATCTCTAATTCCTTATAGTGTGTAGAACACATACAGACTCCGAAAGCACCAAGTCCAATCAGATCCTCCAAGCCCCTCAATTTGATTTCTGGTTTCACTAAAAACTTGATGGAAGGGTGTGGCAAAGATATCTAGTAAATATGCTAGGAAAAAATTGGCGGTGACAATATTCAAACATTACCTTGACAGTCAAGAATAAAAAAAAAAATATATATATATATACTTACAATAGCCCTCTCTGTTATGAGATATCTAGGAAAGTTCCTAAGTGCTGTGCCAATGTCACCATGTTCCTTAAAATGCTCCCTCACTTTATTTATGCCATCACACTGTTTGCCGTAAAGTTAAGTCGAACAAATTCACACAGTTAAACACATATTTTCTAGTTGACAAATTAGAAAAAACAAAACAAGGATATCTCCTTCCCTTGGATCAAGAATCAATTGAACAGCATTTCTCCATTCTCCTCTAAGCAAAGCAGCACCAACTTGGTGATTTGGTACTGAACCACTACCAAAGCGCTAAGCACACAAACGAAGAATTTTTTACAAGTCAGCGGACAACATAAAAATAGTTTGAATCATAGGCAACAGAAAAGGATAAACTTGGCCTGTTCATTCTACACTTGGTTTGCATTTGCTGAGATAATAACACTTTATCTCTGAGAGGGCTTTTCACACCCTTTTTCTCTTTCAAAAGTATAGCACTTCAATAGGTTCCGTGTGTTCCAGCAAATGACCATGATTTCATACAGCCCATTAGAACAGTATTTACTTATTTGTGTCTCAGCAAATGCAAAACAAATGCAGTGCCCAGAAGCATTCAGAAAAGAGAAAAGGGTTGATTTCTTGTACTTGTAGACCATAATAATTGATAAATCCACTCGTTATTAATCCATCAATAGCAGCCTTAACCACGTCTTCAGATTCTGCAACAACACTCCTGACAGATAATAGAAATGGAAAGTAGGAATTATCCATTTGTTCTGTAATTGAAGAATAAATAAAGAACAAAAGCATGGCAGGACATTATGATAAGTTGTAGCATCATGAAATAGCAGAAACATTGCATCATGTCAGAGGCGGAGCTAGGATTTTGCCATGACCCAGTCTAACAATGCATGGGCTAGTACTAAGTAAGCCAGTAAGGCTGCGCTATCACTACATGGGCTATGCAATGGAAAAATTTCCATGCCCTGGACTTGATTCCACCACAGCCCTTTTTCAGCATGAATTTTTCAGAAGGCAAAAAAGTTCTCCAAAAATATTTCTGATATACTACCGTTATAATAGAATGCCATCAGTAACAGGAAGAACATGCACCTCAAAGTAATTGTAAATCGGTTCCCCATGAGTTGACCAAGAGCAAGGCCTTCCTTCACATAACTAGAAAAGGTTAAATAAGTCACTTAGGCTGTCAATTGCTTTTAGTCAACGATATTACATTGATGCTGACAGAGGGAATGATACACCTAACCACTTTCTTACCTAAAGTCTCCAACTTTAATGCCAATAAGCTTCCTATTAAGAGCAAGCAACCTATTGGCTTGCACCTTGAAAACCGTAACCTGATCAGAAGTCAGAGAACCAGAAAATCATGACTAAAAAAATGTTGAAATATAGGCTCCCATAAAAAAAATGTTGAAAATATAGGCCTTTTCCATTTGTTTTCAAACTATAGAGCTAGCGCCCTTTCTTCCCTAAGGAGACAACAGCCAAAACCAACAACATCTCTTAATATCCTTCTGTATAAATCATTAGCTTATGTTCTTTATATAACAAGCTTTTTATATCAAACATGACCTAGATTACCCAACAAACCCATGAAAAGAAGTTCAGAAAGTTGGTGTATGTTTATCCTTTGTTCCTGCAAACCCAAAATCCTGACAGATGTCTACACAACTAACACAAGGATACCTGTTGGGTTGTAACAGCACGTTTATCCTTTGTTCCTGCAAACCCGAATGACCGAGGCTGTGGGAAGTGTAGTCACCAATGAATTAGCAAAAGGCTGATTGAATTTAGCAATTAAAAACAGGAAGCCCTGCAAATACTTCAATGAAACAGCAAACAACATGCACCTGAAGACCTAGCATATTCCCTATCTTTCCTAGTGCCTCTTGGGTGTCCTTGTTCTCCTTGTAAAGATGAAACCTGCTATGTTGAATTTACACACTGTACGTCAATGGTGCAGTCCTTTGCATTCATACGCAAACAGGGCAAAGATGATGGGCACAATGGGGAGAATAGGTTGTTCAGCACGAAACTGAACAGAATGACATAACCTTATGAACTTCCCGAGATGGTCAGGCCAGATTATAGATCCTCTACTATCAAATGGCCTGTCATCTCTCCAGCCTGAACTTCCCGTGCCCCTCCTATTCCTCCCCCCCCCCAACATCTCTATGTTCACGCCGCCCTGGCTTGAACCGCACCCTGATACATCTCTGGATTCCATCGCTGTGCTCAACCGTATCTGTAAGCAAGGACTCGAAGTTCCTCTTGAAGAAGTCATGAACTTCCTAGCAAAAAGTAGGATCGATTGACAACACGTTTCTCATTCAATACCCAACAAAAAAAACAACAGTGGGAAAGAAGATAGCACACCGAGCGATGAGCCTTGTCAGCGTCAGCAGAGAGAATGATCGGCGAGACATCGCTGTCGCCTCCCTCAGAAACCCTCTCCAGAAAACCCCTCAATGACTCACAGTCCGTGTCGCCGCAGAGCAGCCGGAACGACTCCAGCGCCTGCGCTTCGTCCACGTCGCCTTCCTTCACATCTACACACTGCAAATCCACAAACGGAGCTAGGCTAAATTAACCGACGTCACGAGCTTCACAGACACAAAGTCCAAAGCAGGAGACCTCTTAATGGCGAAGCAGGGCAGAAACGGGAGCCTGAGAGGAGGTACCTCGCCGTCGGGGAGGTCGAAGGAGGTGAGGCGGACGAGGGAGCCGTCGAGGGCGACCTCGTGGACGACGAAGTCGGAGTAGCGCTGCTTGAGGGCGCCGCGGAAGCCGGGGACAGCGGAGGCGAAGCGGGAGATGCCGACGTCGGGTTCGGACAGTGGGGCGCGGCGCGCAGCGGGCGGCTGCGCTACCGCCCGGTGGCGGACGCCACGGGAGGCGAGGAGGCGAGAGGAGGGGGGTTTTGGGTAGGAGAGAAGGGATAAGAGGGGGTTTAGCAAGTGGCGGCCTCGCATTCGGGCGGCGTGCGGTGAGACAGTGGCCAAAGGCCGCCTGGTGGGTGGTGGGGCCCTGATACGCGGCGGCGGGAGCGCTCCGCTCCCTCGTTCGCGGGGATGGGGAGGGAGGCGCCGCCGGTGCCGGCAAAATCTTCACCGGCACCGCGGGGCGTCCACGCTGGTGTGTGAACGGCGAAGGTGTGGGTGCGGCCGGTGAGTTCGGAGGCTAAGGTGGTTCGATTTGAGATTGACGGCCTCGATTGATTTCACAAATAGCCTCTGCCTCCTGGGCCAGATGGGCTAAAATCCTGGCCTGGCGTAACCGCGTCAAGAATTTTTACTGTTACTAATTTAATTTTTTTTAATTTACAAAACTAATTTTAAAATTTTTCTTTTTACAGAAATAGACTCTTGCCGCCCTGGGCTAGGGCGGAATTTAAAAACCGCCGTGGCCCAGGGCGGCAAATGGCTCGGCCGTGAGGGGGTGCTAATGGCGTGGGCCGCCGTTAAGCCGGGGGGCCACATGGGCTTGCCGCCGTGGCCCAGGGCGGTAAATATCTCACGGGCCCCTCGTGAGGCCAGCAGAACTTCAGGGGCAGAATCCAAATTTGCATTCGCCGCCCTGGGAGAGGGCGGTTTTAGCCCAATCGCCGTCCTGGGGATGGCGGTTTTTAGCCCCTCCTATAAAATCCTTTCGCATCGGCAACCGCGGTCATTTTTCCCTTCCGCCTCCAGCGTTCGTCCAATAGAGCTGAGGCAAAGGAGGAGCAGTACAGCGGCGAAGCCCTCGCGGATTTTTAAGCCGAACGCAGGTATTTTTTCCCTCCCTCCGTCATGTAGTCAATTTTTTAGACAAGTGTTAATTAGTACTAGACGTGTAGTGTAATACCCGACATAGTATGAAAATATTAGCAGTTTGGCATAACCATCGTTAGTGTTAAATTTATTTGACCGTACTAGAATAACATAGCAGACAGGTAGTAAATTGTAGATATTTTAGAAATAAATATGCTTTGCCATGGCCATCGTTGGTATACGTCATTTCGACACGGTAGATAAACCTAGCGTATAACTTTATTAGCGCCGCTGTGTTAGTTTGTAAAATGTAGAAACGGTAATGGTTTGACTCATACCTATAGCCTTTTTATGGAACGAATATTGGTTAGTACAGATTAATAACTGTAGTGAAAATCTTTTTTGTCAACAGAAATAGCAAATAGAGTTGCATTCGCGATATATCACGGTGAAGGAAATGTGAGAGAAGGACAATATAGGGTAGATTTATCGGAGTTCAACGTAGCACAAAAGGGAATTATAGCTCCAACTGAGAGAAGTTTTCCTAGAGTTTACAATTAGTTAATGAGGGGATTCGGAGTAGATCCTCAAGTAAATGCAATTACGGTGTACACACTGGTTAGCTGGGCTGTGGAAGGTTTTTGGTGGGAATTGATGCCAATAGATTCGACGACCAGCTGGGTATTTTTTGTGGAGAGTGCACTGCAGCGAGGATAGGCACCTAGCATCCTAGTAGTAGTGTATGACAGGGTCAGTATTGACCAGGCTGGTCCAAGTACAGCAGAAGGGCCCGATGAAACAGGGGAGCAAAATGAGGCAGAAGACGAGGGTGCCGGAGAGGAAGGAGGCCAAGAAGACATGGGACCGGGGGGGTTTGCAGATGAAGGGGAGAGACACCCAGGTCTAGTACATGAGATGGAAATTGAAGACTTAGAACCTGAGCATGTGGAGGATGATGATTCTTCGGAGGACGATGTATATCCGGCAGAATTGGAAACGAGAACTTCTCCGGACTCGTTGTCTCAGAGGGGCACACCGTGCCATGGGAGTATCGGCAGAATGAAGTGGTGCAAGGCGCTAGATACGTTGAAAAAGTACAGTTGACAGATGTTGTGAAGATGTGTGCGGTGTCACTTGGGAGAGAGTTTTGGGTATCAAAGTCCACCAGATCAGTGTACGAAGTGAAGTGTGCAAGTTCAAGCGATGGATGTCCATGGAGGATGTACGCATCCAGGAAGAAATATGACGACTATTGGTCCGTGTCAATCGTGACGGAGCACAACTGCCATCTTCCGGGTGTTCAGAAGTACCACAGGAACATATCATCTGCATTCATCGCTTCAGAGCTGTATTATGCTGTTGTGGAGGACCTCCGGTTCGAGCCTAAGGCAATTATCAGGCGTATCGATGAGAAGTACAAGTACACATTCCATATGCCAAGGCATGGAGGGCCAAACAGAAGATAATTGAAAGGAGATTCGGCAATTTTGAAGCTTCGTACAATAATTTGCCTCGCCTACTGGAAACCATCTGTGCGAGGAATACTAGCAGCTACTCCGAAGTCAAAACTTTCGCATCGTTAGCAAATCCTGGGCAGAGTGTCCTTCAGCGGGCCTTCCTCTCTCTGCAGGCGTGCATGTTTGCATTTCTTCATTGCAGGCCCATTCTCTGCATCGACGGCACGTTCTTAACTGGAAAGTACAGAGGGCAAATATTGACGGCAATCGGAGTAGACGGGAACAACCAAGTGTTGCCCATGGCCTTTGCCTTCGTCGAGAGTGAGAACACAGAGAGTTGGTACTAGTTTCTGAAGCTAGTTAAGGAAAAAGTGGTGGGGATGAAGCCAGATGTATGTCTCATACATGACCGTCATGCAGGGATGCTGCGTGCAATTGAGGAGCTGCGAAACGGCTGCACAGACAAGGGATACCCTCCGGTGTGGGAAGATGTAAAGAGCAGATGGTGCATGCGTCATATGGGTGCAAACTTTTATAAGCAGTTCAGAAACAAGGAGCTGATGGCCATGTTCAAACGTTTGTGCGCCCAGAATCAACAGAAGAAGTTCAATGAGCTGTGGAGGAGACTTGATGAGCTGGCAGCCAAACATAGAGACGAGAGTTCTGCAAGACCCGCAGCTAGAGGTGTTGACAGCCCTGAAGCTCTAGGTGCACTTCTCACCGATGACGGTACATTCAGAAGGAGGCCTGGTTCCTCGGTTAACAAATTTTCGCAGTGGATCGAGCACGAGCCGAAGGAGAAATGGGCATTGCTATACGATGAAGGTGGAGCAAGGTACAGTATAATGACGACGAACCTTGCAGAGGTCTACAACTGGGTCATGCGGGGTGTGAGGCAACTCCCCCTTGTTGCCATCGTGGAGTTCATCCTACATGGAACACAGACGTACTTCCACGACAGGTGCAGATAGAATGGCCCATCTATGACCGATGGAAACCTTTGGTTCGGCATAAAAATGACAGAGTACCTTGAGGAGAAATGCAAAAAGGCAAGAGAGCACCGAGTCCGAGTGCAGAACATACGAGAGCATAGATTTGAGATATTGTGTGCCGACAGGTCCAGGCGTGGCATATTCGCAAGGAAACCTGTGCAAGAGTGTGTCCTAAAGGAAGATGAGATATGCAAGTGCTCCTGCCAGAAACCAAACTTATACCACAAGCCCTGTTCTCATGTCATTGCCGCTTGCGGGGAGTGCGGCATTGATGAACGCCAATATGTGTCTCCGTACTTTAAAAAGGAAGCAATCATGCATACATGAAGTACCGAGATTTTTGGTTTCGGCATCGTCGGCACTTTCACTGAAGACACAAGCCCAGTTTATTTCATCCCTGACCCGACGAAGGCAAGGAACAAGGCAGGCCGCCGTCGGACACGGAGGATTCGCAATGATATGGACGAATCCGAGGCCGGCGTTAGCGCTAAACGTTGCAGTAGGTGTGGAGAGGATGGACATACCTATAAGAAGTACACGAAAGACGCCGAGGCCCCAAGTGCAGCGGAAGTTCCTATGGAAGGATCAGGCGCCGACGGAAGGCGGCCAACTGGGGAAGGCACCACTGATAGGCAGCGTCATCGCAGGCGTCCTCGTGCATGTTCGGGTTATGTTGTGTAGTATAGTCGCTGGCCTTTTAAAGGTACTTTGCTGTCTGTTAATTTTCTAACTGTAATGCACTATGTTTATTTGAGCTAATCTGTTCCGCTTCTTTTTCCTTGCACGTATGGACTACCAGACGCCTCAGCTGCTGGATCACGCCACCGATCAGACCCATCGATCGTTTCTCTCGGCGGTGCAGAACCTTCAGCTCAGTACCTTACGTCCTCGACCTTCTAGGCGACTCCTTCCCGTGGACCCTCGATTCACGACTAGGTACGTACGAACGTTGTACTGTAAAGCTGTATATGTGAACTTGCTAACTTGCTTTGTTTTGACTGTCAGGTTGCGGGAGGCTGGCCTTCTGCCGTTGTGTAGGCTGGTAGCAGCCGCAGTGGACCCGAATGACCCGGCGAAGAAGTGGGGTATCGACTGGTCGCTAATCACAGCTCTTGTGGACCGGTGGAGATCGGAGACGCACACCTTCCACCTCCCATGCGGTGAGATGGCCCCCACACTGCAGGACGTCAGCCTTCTCCTTGGGCTGCCTCTAGCCGGCGATTCGGTGGGCCCAGTTGACGGGCTCCAGGCGTGGCGAGACGACATTCTGCAGCGGTTCACCCCGGTTCACCGTGCTCCGGGCTTCCCCTCGTCGGCGAGATCTCCCTGTACACGCATACGGGCCGCCCGCAGGCTTGGGTACTGAGCTACACGGTAAGAATGCTTTCTTGTTGTTTTATGTTCGTCCTTCAGTTCGTACTAGAATTACAGTGTCAACTTCCTTATATGTTACTGCAGTCTGATCAGCTAGACCCGGAGGCCGACGCGTATTCACTGCAAAGGAGCCTGGAGGTGTACCTGTTGTGGGTGTTCGGCTGGGTGATGTTTACCAACTCGCACGGCCACACAGTCGACAAGGGCTTGATCCCTTACGCGAGGGAGATAGCCGACGCCGAGGACGGTGCTGTTCCGCAATACAGTTGGGGATTGGCAGTCCTTGCCGCCACGTACAGGGGTCTGTGCGACGGCTGCAGGAAGACCGACGCAGAAGCGGTCTTCACAGGTTGTCCACTCCTCCTACAGCTCTGGGCGGCAGAGCGGTTCGCGATCGGCCGCCCCGTGGTGGACCACAGTCCGTACGAGGCGAGCCTGTACATGGGTGTCCCACCGGAGGACTATCCGACGATGGGGACGGTGTGGTGTCGTCGTGAGGTATGTTCGGTGTTAGAACCATCTCGGTTTTTTATGTTACTTGGACTAACGATACCTCTTTACCTGTTTGTAGCGTCGGTACGCTCACGTGCAGGTGTAGAAGTCGTACCTAGACTTCGTCATGGAGTTCGACAGGATCACGGACGACGACGTTGTCTGGGAGCCGTACAGCGACGAGGCGGTGGCGGCGCTGTTGACGCCGAAAACCGCCGGGGCCGTTCGGCTCCTGGAGACACGCGAAGGCCTGGGAGATTTGCTTCACTCCAGTGCAGGTCCTAAAATCTTGAGGTTCGTAGGCGTGCCAGTCAATTTGACCCTGCAATTGACAAGGAGATGAAAAGTGTTAAATCAATGAGCCAATCGGCTGGAAGCCGATCTTGACTCGTCTCATCGGTTGATGGCCGATATGAACTGTAGCACTTATACACCGACTAGAAGCCGATGATGGCATGAGCAGTAACATAATAGTGAACAAATATCAAACTAGCCGATCATCGAAGGGATGCTCAAAAATCGGTTGTAATACTGATAAAATAAATAAGCAGAATGCGTAAATAAATAGATTAAATAAACTCCAGCCGATTGTGATTAAAATTACTAGCGTTGCCGCAAAGATGCTGCCCGCACCCGTGCCCGGGCTCTTGCTCATGCCCGCTCTCGGATTTTCGCCTGCTGTCCGTGCCCATACCCGGGTCTTCGCCTGTACTCGCGTCTGGGTCCTTACCTGCTGTCGTGCCCGTGCCCGGGTCCTCGCCTGTGCTCGTGCCCGGGTACTTGCTTGCTGTTCGTGCCCGGGTTCTCGCTCGTGCTCGCGCCCGGGTTAGCAGCGATTTTCTAAATGTTTGTGATAAATCGGCTGAATATAAAGATAACTTATTGGCTAAGCACTCCGATAAAACATCGCATAAAACCCATCGGCTTATTAAGAGTAGAGTTATTATTAACAGTCTAGTAGATCGGACCCAACCGTTGTAGCACAGACTGGTGATGATAACAAGACCTCGACAGGCCGATAGATCTAATGTGATCGTGATGAACTATAGGATAACTTACCGGCTATACATTCCGATAAGACGCTTGCGCACACAATATCAGCCTAGCAGGAACGATTTATCACTGGCAGTTTAGTAGGTCGGACCCAACCGATGCAGCACAAACTGATGATAAATCGCTCCCAGTAAGCCGATAGGATCTGCGCACGCGTGATGTGATATACCTAATCGATCTATGAGGTCAAACTAAACTGATGCAGCCATAGATAAAATAGATATATCGTGGTAAGCCATCCACCGTGAACCGACTAGAATATCGGACTTAACCGAGGAAGTCCTAGCCGATGCGGTGTTCAGGGTGACGAGACATACCCTTTCGTAGGAGGTCGAACTTAACCGATGCAGCTCGGCTCGAGAAGCAAGAACCCGTCGAAGGGGTGGCGATGCGCCGAAATTGTATTGATCTGATTGATGTAGATATCTTACAAAGCACCCGGGCATACATATTTATACCCCGAGTTGATATGAGTTCTTATTGGACACGGTACAAGATTTCCTAAACACAAAAGGAAACACTAACAGGACCCGATCAGACACGAGACCAGGTCTCCTAAGATAAACACCAGCACTTGCCTAATTAATAGATACAGTAATTAATTGCCACGTGTGGTCTTCACGGCTTCTTCTTGGATTCGGTCCCTTTTGGATCAACTTCCGTTAGTTAACTGCAATTTTCTTCTTAACCGAATCTGATACAGAGCCATACCAAATTTTGGCGTTAACAGGCGCGTGCGCCGCTTGGGCTGTCGTCCCTCTGCACCAGGGACCAGGCGTACTGGCTGACGATGACGCTGATGCTGTTCGACATTTCTGTCGAGGCACACTGCCCGCAGTGTGTGATGCGACAGTTCGGTATGTGCCAGACCTTCGGCCAACCACAACCCCAGGCCGTACCGCAACACGTTCACAGGTGTGTGTGGAAATGAATATTCCGTATTATTATGCATTGTGTCACCGGTTGTGCTCTGCAGGTTAAATCGTCGTGGCCAAGCCGCCAGTAAGTTATGGAGACCCACCGTCATCGAGTACATCAACGACTGGCTCATAGCCACGGAGGACGTCTTCACGGAGATCCACCCCCACACAGCCGACAGGTACGAGGAGTACCTTTCCTGGTACCAGCCCCGTACCAGACTACGGGTGACGTTCACTCCCGGGGCTCCACAGGCGCACATCGCGGGGGTGCGAGACGCATACCCGACACACCGCGATCAGGACTACTTTCGCGCGGTGAGTCAATGGTTTTCATACTGTTTTCAACGGTACTTACCACGCGCAACTAACCACGCAGGTCCTGTTGAACAGGCGGACAATGCTAGGCAGGTTGACACAGAGCTCGCCCTACTGTGCCAGCGCATCGAGGCTGGCATCCCTCTCATGGAACAGGAGCAGGCGTCCTTGTTCCGCCGGATGCGCAACATGATGCGCTCGGTCGTCCGTGCTTTGACTTGTCGCTATTCCGATGCAGCCCCGCCGATGCAGATACATATGCAAGGTCCCCATGGTGAAGGGGCATCGGCAGGAGCGGCGGGTTCTGCAGGGGCCAGTACGTCGTGGGGAGCAGGTCCTTCCGGTACCGCCGGAGGATCGAGGACGGCAGGCTCCACGATCGAGCGGGGTTTGTCAGGTACGTCAGGTTCGAACATATTCTCCATAACTAACTGCACTTTTTATTCGGCTGACGCGAACTTTTCTTTACCAGCCCCACGCGGCGGATCTCACCACCACCTGGGGGACACTGGGCGGGGATCTGCCCGGAGCACCTCTGATTGGATCTCTGCCGAGGACGACCTCGTTCCGGAGCAGAACGTGATCGGGTCATCACAGCTCGGAGGTGCACCGAACACACAGCCGCATGACGCCGGTGCTTTTCCTACTGCTCAGGCAGTCCGAGCCACTCGTGGGGTAGCGGCGGACCGCTTGACGTACTCGCGCGAGCACGTGCGAGCGCAGCCTAGGAGGACGAGGAGGCGTACGGATTAGGGGCTATTGTTGTAGTTATTTATTTATAGGTCTCGCATAACTTGTAAGGCATGAACTTGCCCATTATGTGTAAGACTTGGTGTATGCAAATTATGCTGTTAATTATATTAATGTTGTGTTGTTAGAAGTAATCCCATCTCTTCAGTGTTTTTTGAATTATATTGACACTAATATGTGTGTTATCTGAAGTTATCTTTATGCGAATGCCATCCCGCCTGCTTGCGCTTGCCGGCCTTCCCGCTCGCGAGTTAGAGTACCCTAGGGATCAGACTGTCTACATATGGATCGAACCGTTGCCCCTACCCGGATCGGACCGTCCGCCGCTGTCACGCCCAGAAATTCACCAGAATTTCCAAAGCTAATTTGTGCAATAAATCCTCGTCCAGGAATCAGCTGAGGTACACAAATTGACAATTTGATCAACATAACCAAATACGAAATAACGATAAATACTTACAACATAGGCACTTAGTCCTCACACAGAAGAAAACAGCAGCGGAACGGCAACTAGCGTAGCTTCAGCACCAAGCCATAGGCAGCTCAACTGGGGTATAAGCCAAACACCAACTTCTCCTCCTCGCAAAGCTTCACTCTAAAGATTGCAATAATGCAAGACTGAGTACCACCCACCGTACTCAACAAGCCACACTAGGGAATGCAATGTAATGCAACAGGATACCAAAGGAAAAGGCATAATATGGCTTATTTGCGTAAAACAGCATTTAAAACATTTGCATTCAAAATCATTAAAAACAGTATAGTTCAATTATTAATCAGTATTGAATCAACCACTGAACAGCGCTCCAACGCAGTTCAGGCCCAAACCAAAACATCTCCAAACAGGAGCTATCAATATTCCATCACTTATTTCCATTAATGAGTAGTGTGAGACTAATCACAGAAACATTGCTAGGCCGCTCATTAACCGCGAGCACGGCTATTCGAATAGTTTTACTCTGGCCAGAGATGTACCAATTTACCCACAAGACACAACTCCACAACACATCACTGTGCGCCTTAATACCACCACGGTACCTCGGAAAGGAATTGTGATAAGATCCTCTATGTAACCTGCACAACAAGGGAGCCACCCGCTGGACCACCAGTTTCCAGCCAGAACTGATCGGGTTCTGAGTCTGGGAAACGATCCAACGCCCAAAACATGGACTTATTGACGCAGCCATGGTGGTCTTATTGACACAGCCACAACACACCATGGTGGACCCCGGTTGAACGTACTACACATTGGATCCTACCATTACCCATGCTGGCTTGTGGTTAGCACGAGTATTGCTTCGCAACAAGTAGTCCGCGAACCGGTCCTTAACTGTCATGAGCACCGCTAGCAACATTCCAACCTGGTGCTCACAACCCACCATCAATCAAGTTTTAGTTGACATAGTTAATTAATCAACCACGACTCACTGTCGTGAAAATATAGCCATTAATCCACAATTAGTCATAAATGAGTCATTAATTACCCACATAAAATGACACTATAGTTTCTAGGCATGGCTAAGCAAAATCCTAAATAATCTAGCCAGATAAATAATTAAACATCTAGCTAGTCAATATTATTACCCAGGGTATCAAGGTGGAGGAATCAATATCGACATGGCCATAATAGTCAAGGATCATAGGATAGTAAATAAATACCCATATAATGACATTCAAAAGCATTTTATGCAATAACTTTAAAATAAAATACTTTCACAAATGGGATCAACATGCTCAAGGAGATTGTCGTGTGACTTGCCTTGCAATCGCAAAACGTCTTCAATTAATCTTCCGAACTCTTCCGCAGACTCTGCAGTCTTCCGAATCGACGATATACGTAACTACACATAAAACAATAATAATCCTAAGAAACTCCAATAAACAATACATAAAAATACATAAACAAGTAAATTATGATTTTATATGAATTTAGGAAGAAACGGGTCGAATCGGAGTTCAGGTGGAAAAGATACGGCTTTTAGAATATTGAATTCGGAATAATTCCGAAAGGAAATTGGAAAAGGAATATTCCTCAAACATTCACCGAGTCTTCGGATTAGAATAATTATTTTTGGTTGGATACTGGAGTGAGGCATACAGTCATAGGCATGTCTCACGATAGACTAAGTCTATGGAACAGAGGGTGGATTGATGTGGTGGCTGATGTGGCGAAGAGGTTAGATAATAAGGGGATCCAATGAATGAGACCGCTCTCGACAGAGAGCCAACAACTCGAAGTTGATTGGGATAGCTTGAATGGACTGAGAGTTTCAACGGAGATCCGGTGACTCGGTTTGACTTTGGGGAATCGGGCGATCGAGGTGCCACGGGATGAGGTTCGATGGCAACCGAAACATACAGAGGTGATGAGGATGACAGACCGGGTACGGTGCAGCCGGCCACGGCGACGGCATTTGGCAGCGAGAGTTGATGACCGACATAGGAGACACGGCTAGCCGACGGCACCGCGTCCAGGAGAATGTGACAACGGCGGCGATGACGACCACATGGCGGCTGCGGAAGCAGAACAGGATGGCGCCGGGGATGCTCACCAGTGAGAGGAGAAACGAAGGCGACAAAGGCGACGATGGTGGCAGCACAGCACACAGGCCGGCAAGCTGGTACAGAGCAGCGCAGGCTCACAGGCGACGGCGCAGCAAGGCACCGATGGCTGGCATGCAGAGGCGTAGCAGCAGCGGCGGCAGGACGACTGGGTGACGATGGACAGCGATCTGGGGAGGGGACAGGGGCAACCACCAAGGGGAGACGGCGTCGGCCACAGCGAGCAAGAGGGACACGGCGTTGGCAGCGGTTTGGAGCTTCGAGCAGCGACGGTTCAAGCTTTGGAGAAACAGGAAAAAGGACGGCGGAGATCAAAGACGATGACGGTGACAGCACGCAAACCGGCAGGGCACAGGGGCGGCGAGGGCAGAGCCAGGCAGCGGCTTGAAGCGCGGCGGCTGAACACAGGGGACGGCGGAGCTAAGCAACAGTGGCGCACGGGAGCAAACGGCGGCTTCCAGAGGCAGAGAGGAGAGGAGGCGGCGAGCATGCTTCGGCATACGGGCTCACCGACGGTGGGGATCGAAGACGACGACGGCGGCGATGTCCAGACGACGACGAAGCCGAGGGGAGCGACGGCCCGATTGCTTGCCGACGTGGGCAGAGACGAAGACGGCGACGGCAGGTCTGGAGTTCACCAGCGGCGGGGATCGAAGACGACGACGACGGCGACAACAGCTTGGGGCCTCCCAGCGACGGCCGGCGTCGGAGGGGACAGCGACGGTGGCAGATGAGAAACAGGGGCGGCTCCGCAGGCGACGGCGCTAGGAGCGGAAGAGGCAGCGGCTCCGGTGGAGGCAGCAGAGGCAGGGCGGCGACGGCTGGGAGCAGCGCAGGGCGCCAGCGCGGCGGCAGGTGTAGACAGCGGCGCGGCACGACGGGGTGGCGGCGGCGCTCTGCCTCGGGGCGGCGGCAGCCTGGCGGCGTGGAGAGGGGCAGAGCCGGCTAGGGCACAGGGCTAGCGGCTGAGGCATATATAGGGGCGGCAGCGGGTTCGGCGGTGGCCGGCGGATTCGGCGGCGGCGGTTGCGGGAAGGAAGCGCAGAGGCGGCGCTGGGTCGGGCGGCGGTGGCGGCGCGTGCAGCGGGCCGGGGCTGGGGCGGCCTGGGCCGAGAGGGAGGCAGGCGCCGGGGTCTGGGCCGAGGAGCTCGGCCAGGGGAGCTCGGGGTGCGGCGTGGCGGCTTGGGCCGGAAGCTCGACCAGGAAGAAGGACAGAAGAAGGAAGAAAAGAGGAAAGGGGAAAAAGGAGAAAGGAGAGGGGTCTTCTGATAAAATTCCAAATTTGGAAAATTGGAATTTATAAATTCGGGATATATTTCTGAATTGAAGATTTGTAGAAATATTCAGAGGTCGGAATATTCTGATAATCATAATATATACATATATATATGGGATATTTTTAGAAATTGGAAGCTCAAGGATATTTTGTCAAATCTGGGATTTGGGGAAAACCTCGGATTACCAGAGATGATTAAATTGTCGAGTCAAAGGAATTTTGGGGTGAAACAAATATTTGGAATATTGAGGGTATATACATTCATACATATATATATACATACGTATATATACATAGGTATAAATATATATATTGGGAATCAAACAGTATTTGGAAGTAATTAGAAAAAGAATATATGTAGTGGGGGTCCGGGAGACGGAACATATTGTGGGATTCAGAGAATGAAGAATATTTTCCCGATGGAAATTTGGGGAGTAGAATATCGGGATATTCGAGGAATATTTGGGAAAACAAATATCGGATTATTCATCGGGTTGGGAACTAGAGGGGATTTTCTGGGAAACATTTATATGTCCAAAATAGATGAATATTTTGGGAAATTCAAAAGGGAGAATATTTGGCGGGATTCGAAAAAGAAGGGTATTTTATCAAAGAATATTTGGGGAAACCGGATCTCGGAATAATTCGGGAATCCGATAAAATTGGGAATTATTTTGCAGAGATCAATAGTTCGAATTATTCAAGCATAATTGAACTTCCCAAAATATGTGGATATTTTGGAGATGCGGGAAATTATAATATTTTCCTGGGAACAGGAAAATGGAATATTTTGAATAAAATATCTTGGGATTAGAGAATTGACAAGGGTGTTTTATTGGAACCGGAATTTGGAGAAATCTAACACAATTGGAGATTTGGATTTGTTTCGACGGAAAAAGAGTTTAAGGGAATATCTGGGATTTATCTTAAAGGGAAATATAAATATTTCGAATACAAAGGATCTCAGATTGGGAGTCGAAAAGAGTTCTAGAGTTTCAAAAATGAATAAATCCGGTAACTCCGAATTTAGATTTTTAAGGTGACTTTAAGGTTCTGGGAACGACACAAAACCCTAGAGGAAAAGGGAGTCAGAGTTCATGATAAACGGGGGAGACTTCAAAGGACTGAATTAGAAACGACCTGAACAGGGGAAAGGAAAAGGAATTTATTTATATTTATTTAATTACTTTAGTGATCTTTATTGAATTAAAATTAATTCTGTAGCTCCGAAAAATCCAAGAAAATTTCAGAGAGTTTATTAAATCACGGGGAATTTACCAGAAGTAAATACCACCACGAAACACGAAGGATTTATTATTGTAAATACTTAAACGCTTAAAATACTCCGACAAAACCCCTGGAATATAAAAGCATCCAAGTATTTATTTAAAGATTTAAACTTGGGATTTTTAATATTGAAAATTTTAAAATTTTATTCAAACTCTTTTCTCAAACAAAGATTTTCTAGTGCGTTCTTGTATTTCCATTTACCCGCGATAATTTTTAATTAAGACGATTTTTAGGGCGTTACAGCCGCCATATCGGATCGTCCGACAACCAAAGATCGGACCGTCCGCATTATGATCGGACCGTCCGCATACGGATCGGACCGTCCGATTTCTTCAAATTTGGTAATTTGCAAATGGCTGTAGGGGTCTGAACGCAAAAATGCATTCGACGCCCTGGGGGACGACGGCGAATGCATTTTTGCGTTCGGCCGCCTGGAGCCATTTGCCGCCGTGGCCCAGGGCGGCAATGCCACGTAGCCCCCGGCCCGCTGACGCCGTGGGCCGCCGTCACGGCCTGGTGACGCCGCCGTGGGCCCCGGCCATTTGCCGCTCTAGGCCACGGCGGTTTTTAGATGCCGCCCTGGTCCACGGCGGTAAGAGTCTATTTCTGTAAAAAAAAAATTTTAAAATTGGTTTTGTAAATTAAAAAAAATTAAATTAGTAACAGTAAAAAGTCACCGCGTCAATGGGTCGAGAATTTAAAAATTGTTTACTTTCTTCACCTTGAACAATTTTTAAACACTCCTAACATAGCTTAGTTTCATAATTTGGGCTCGCTAATATTGATGTCACGCAAAGCATCTTTGACATGGTGGTTCTCTCAGAGAGAAAAGAAAACTCACTTCCATGCCATGGTTGCGTTATTACAATGCTTGGACAAAGTTAATAGTGGTCCTTTAACGACGCTACATATTGGAAACAACTCATACCGTCATACGATACAGCGTGGTCAAATAAAAACATGTGTGGGAGCTTGTAAGAAATAAAATATAGAAAACCAATGCATGTTGATGTTATTTTTTATATATGTTTGCATGTGACAAAACAAGCTCACATATGATATTACTTACTACCCTATCCTTTTCAAAATATAAGCATTTATATACCATTGTTTAGTAGAGACTAAAGTTAAAAAGGAAATTCTTTAGTGGCCTTTATTAAATGAGGATAATTAGGGTGGAAAAGTGGTTGGGGATAACACAGGAAGAATTTTGAATAAGAGGTTATTTGATGAAACAAGTAGTACTCTAAATAGTACCAGGTATTATAAAACCTCAGTGCTATGTAAGTAGTCCAAGGGGTTATATAATGGAAGAAAGAATTAAAGACACAAAGTTTTAAGGGAGAGAGACAATTCTCATCCATTGATCCAACCTCTCTTTATATAGCTGTTCTCATGAACTTGGTGGGTCTAGTGAGGGTTTAAATTGGGATCCCAAAATGAGTCTTTATAGGCCTATTGCTTTTTTAACACCAGGCTCCATTCGAATGTACATGTTAGGGTGAAAACTCCATCTTAGAATAAAAATTTCTCTCGTTTTCCGTGAACATGTTTTGAACATTTTAAACAATACATTTTTTGCAAAAAAAATTTCTATCTAAAAGTTGCTTTAAAAATCATATTAATCTATTTTCCAAGTTTAAAATAATTAATACTCAATTAATCATACACTAATAGCTCATCTCATTTTACGTGATCATCATCATCTTTTCTTCCCTCACTATCGAACTCAGCCTAAAAGTGTTTATATTTTAGCTATAAATTTTGAACGTTAGAAGTGTTTATATTTTGAAACACAGGTACTATCTAATAGCTTTAATAATTAATGGTGACTAGTTTACAAGGATACCAGAGTAAATTACCACGCAAAGCCACAAAGGAGGACAGATATATTTCACGCCCCATCAACATAAAAGATCGAACATGAAAATGGTATAGAGGTGTATAGGACGGATGGTGAACAAAAGTTCGTAGTTGTGTGAAGTGGACTATTCATACAACAAATCAATTCTGATTATACATTTGATTTTTAAATGTACAGTATTAGTACTACTAGGCCCGTGCGTCCACGTAACCGTGCGGTTACCGAAGCTCATTAGCACTTAGGTCCAGGAGGCCTTCCAGATGATAATCATGTTGTGTTCTGTTTTTTTAATTATTTACTAAATTATTAAAATGAATTATTTGCTCTATACTCTAGAAAGTTTATTTTTTGAAAAAACTTTGTTCTACTGCATTGCATTGTTTAGACCACTTGTTTTAAACCATTTGTTATGTTTGTTTCTTAAAATATTTAATCTATCCTTATAATCAATTTGATAATATACAAGAATAATTCATTCAATAATCTAAATTAAACGGGACGAAGAATTGGTGCAAAATAAAAAAATTTGCTTATCAAATACGCTTGCATTTATGCTATGTTGTATTATGGTTCTAAAACAATTAACATAATATATTCACCTTTAGATTTTTTTTGAGAGTTTAATAAGAGGGATAAAATTAATGGAGAAATTTGTGATTGGTTGAGATTAAGAGTAGTTGAAAAAAATTAAATAGGAGATGATTGTGATTGGTTGAGATGAGAAATAAGATAAAAAATTAGTCATACTTGGACAATTTAAATATAAAGATAACTAGATTTAGGAACGGAGGGAGTACTAACAAAATACTATATTCTAGTCTTGTAAAAGTCAATACAGAGACTCTAAAACTAGCATATCGAAACCCGCCTTACTCCGCTATATGCTTAAGATTTTTATTTATTTCAACTACTAAAACTTTCCAATAATATCAACTTTGTTCAGTTTTTATTTATTTCTCCCTACAAAAAATCCCTTTCTCATTTTTTTTTCATACACAATGCAGCAAAAGAAAAAATAAGCACCTTATAGATCTGAAGAAGTCAGACCCAATGCTGGTGCACGGCCAAAAAAAACCGATAAGAGCGTCCAAACAACCAATCAAGTGCAACATGGCCAAATCACCCGTCCATGATCCATCCATCGACCACACACCCTGATTAGGGTGTTTGAATTGGCTTATTGCATACACAAAATAAAAAACATTATTAACACATGATTAATTAAGTATTAACTATTAAAAATTTGAAAAATAGATCTATAGAAAGTATTTAAAAAAATACCGTTTTATGTTTGAAAAAGTGCTAACTAAAAAACAGATATAAGTCAAAAGGTAGAACCTGAAAAGAACAGCCCTTAATCGCGAGTCGCCCACCCCTTCCCCCCGAATGCGAGAATGCTCCATCACCAAACCAACACCTCCACCGACGGCACGGCAGGCGACCCAGCAACAACAACGACACCACCGCAAATCCCTAGCGAAAAGACCACACAACCCCCCTCCCCGCTCCCCTCCCGAGAGCAACTGCAGGGGCAGACTAGTCATTGCATAATCGCACGAAAACCCCCAAAAGCCCAGCGCCAACTCCCAACCGGTTTAGTCGCACTCGCACCCGCTCCTTCCCCTGGAGCTCATCCTCCTCCTCCCTTCTTCCGCCCGAAGTCTCCACGCTCCCGTGTCCATTTAAAACCTTCGTCGCTTCGTCTCGACTCCAGTTGCGGGCATTCTTTTTCCCTCTCGCGTCCAATCCCCGAATCCCCGCCCGCGTCAAAACCTAGGGGCGCTGAGCGCGCTGTAGTCCTCCTCAGATCCAATGGGCGCGGCGCCGTCGACGCCGAGGCTGGGCGCGGGGGGCGCCGCGTCGCCGGGGGCCGCGGAGCAGATGTTCGCGGCGCTGGTCGGCGGGAAGGCGTACCCGATCTCCTCCGAGTTCTGGAGGCAGCTGCTCGAGCTGCCCCTCACGCAGCAGTGGCCGCGGGACCGCGTCCTGCAGGCGTGCCACGCGTTCGGTGAGTGCCGAGACTCGAGATCCGCGCTCCCCCTATATGCGGTTGCTCTGATCGCGTCTGCGTCGGTTTCTTCTCCTCCTTTTCTCATTTTTGCTCTTGCTTATTTTTGCCCCGTCTCTGCGGGTTTTGATCCGAGGTGTAATGCGAATCACGTGGTTTCTGTGCGCGCGGTCGTGGGTTGCCCCCACTGCTGTGGGTTTAAGACAACTTTAATGTGGTGCTTCGAGGCTTCGAGGTGATACGGCTAGATTCATGTGGTGTTTACCGCATTTTTCCTATGTTAGTGTAGTCGGGAGGATTTCGTTATTGATTCATGTGGATTGCGAGCTGCATGGTGGTTCCTCAGCTGTGTATATGATTTTGCATGGAAAGGACCAAAGGGCCCTGATATGACTGTAGTCAACAATACAAACTGCTGTGTTTCTAAAATTCTCTTTTAAGTTCATCTTACTGTAACACCAAGACATTAGTGGTAAATTGTTGCTTGTAGTATTATGTTTTGATTTATAATCGTCTCATGCTTACGAGCCTGTGTCATGTCTGTTTGTGCAGCCCAGAACAACTACCATACAAAGCATCTCGCAAAGATTTTAATCCATTTGGTTTGGTGCTTGCAAGATTGCTTGACAGATTCTTCTGTATCTAATGCCGCGTACAGGAAAGCTATCAATGCTGCATATATATCATCCATATTTCTCAAGTTCATTATTGAAAATGCGAAGACTGATAATTGGCAAGAGCTAAGTCTTGAAATTGACAAGGATGAGAAGGGGCTGGAAACTTTTCCTTTTGGTAATTGATTATCTAAATGCAGTAGTTCTTGCATGCCTGATATATTATTGCACAACACCGTGATACCCTAAATCACTTTTTAACTATTGTGACTTGCATGAAAATCTTATATTCATTAGAGCCATTACTCAAACTTGTTCTTATATAAGTATAATAATGATCTGTCATGTTTTCCTGATCTCACAGAACAAAGCGTGGAATGTTTTCTAATGAGAGCTATTCTGAACTACATTGGTAGTGTAGATGTAAGGTAGCTCAATTGATGACTTCTATCTTTTTTTTCTGTCTGTGTTTTGAAATGTTATTTTGCCATTTGCATCTAACTGTTTTTTATGCTCTATATGAAGTCCGGAGTCATGCTACCTACACCATGAACTTCTAAACTTGATGCTAGTACTTATGTCAACTCAATTATGTTCTGGACCATCTCCTGAACCAAAAGACGTGCATCCTTTCATTGATGCAGCTATGCTTCAGGTAAAACTATAGCTGCTTGTGCATTATGTGTGCCGGTCTTTTTGCAGACCTTTTTCATGTCTAATTTTGGAATGTGCATCCGTGCCACATATTCTTCTGCAGGACAGTTCCATAGTGTCCTCGGTAGTTCAAAAGTTGCTGCTAAATTTTGTAAAACGACCACGGATTCCTTTAAACGGTTCACACCCTACTTTCTCTGATGATGGTGGACCTGGTGTTTTGCAGCGAGTTGGCTCAGCAGCTGGTAATGTGAATACTCTCCTCCTGCATATTGCTTCTACCAATTGGTCCATGCCTATTTTTTCCATTCCTAACCTTAGACAAGTGTGGCAAAGTTAGGCAAAAATCTTATGACACATGGGCCATAGTCATAGAACTAGAGGATTTTTGTATTATGGAAAAATCTTTAACTTTCGATATTTGGATGGTCAAATAGTACCAAGAGGATACCTTTCGATATTTGGATCAATGCTACAGAGAGATGGAGATATCGATGAAGATGTTAGCCATAGAATCAAAGCAGGGTGGATGAAGTGGTGTCAAGCATCGGGTATTCTCTGTGACAAGAGGGTACCACAGAAGCTAAAAGGCAAGTTCTATAGAACGGCGATTAGACCGGCAATGTTGTATGGTGCAGAATGTTGGCCTACAAAAAGACGACATGTTCAGCAGTTGAGTGTTGCGGAAATGCGTATGCTACGTTGGATTTGTGGTCATACAAGAATGGATCGAGTCCGGAACGATGATATACGTGATAGGCTAGGGAGCACCAATGAAGAGAAGCTTGTCCAAGGTTGAGATGGTTTGGACATGTCCAGCGGAGACCTCCAGAGGCACCAGTGCATAGTGGAATCTTAAGGCGCGACAGTGATGTTAGGAAAGGCAGGGGAAGACCAAAATGACATGGGGAGGAGGCAATAAAAAGGACTTGAAAGGATGGAATATACCAAGGATTGTCTTTGAATAGGTCTGCTTGGAAAGCAGCCATTACTGCCTGAACCTTGTTTTGTGGCTCCTGTTGGGTTTCAACTCTAGCCTACCCCAATTTGCTTGGGACTGAAAGGCTTTGTTGTTGTTGTTGTGTTGTTGTTGGAAAATCTTTAACTTCACTTCTTTGTTAATGCAGCAAATTTTGTACTACTGCCATATTATACTTTCAACTACCTTATGAGCTCAAACGCTGAAGGTGCATCAAGTCAATTGGCAGAGAACAGTTTACTTGTTCTGCTTATTCTGATCCACTACCGGAAGTGCATTACGATGAACGAATCCATTCCAAGCAGTAATGTCTACACAAGCGATTTAAATACCAATGTCACGTATGCACCGTCTTTTCATGATAACCCTTACTACAAGGCATTAAACAATGCCAAGGACAGTCAATGTAAGATGCACCTGTCATTGGTAGGGAATTAAAGGCACCTGCAGTACAGAGAAACTGCAGCACTTGTATAGATCACTAACAAACAGAAATGAATTATGCTGCAGATGATCGTGCTGATGTTGAAGGAAATGCTCAAAATGGGCTAGTTGTCAGGTTGTCTTTTGCATCGCTATTTGACGCTCTTGGCATGTAAGTAACACTTCATCATGCTGAGTGGTATGACCATATCGTCACTTAGATGTATATAAGTTTGCCAGGTGTCATTCTAATTAAAGCAATGAGATTGTTCTCTCTTTCCTTGCAAACAAAAATGTACTGGTGATTTGGCATTTGTGGATTATGAAAGAATTAAACAGTTCTCTCCAGATGGAATTATATTCAAGGGCTTGAAGTTTAAGAAATAAGCATGCACTTCTGTTGATGGAAACCAACATTCTGCTCTTAACTTTTACATATTTGCGAGGGTCATTATTTAGGAATAGGATATATGAGATATCATTATTAACAAAGATCAATCACTATGTGCACTATCCATGCAGATGGTTAAAAGATGAGAGCTCAGTTCTACTGCTCTATTCTTTGGTCCATGGGAACTGTGACTTTCAGGAGTATGTTCTGGTTCGAACAGACTTGGATACTTTGGTATGTTAGCTTAATGACAATATTTCTGAAGCATACCTATTGGAGTATGAGGGCATTCAATACATATCTGGACATATTTGTTTTGGGTTCATAAAACTGCTCCAATTTTAAGTTTTGTTTCTTTCCAATGTGATGTATAGGTGATATTGGCATTTAATGGCTGAAACATTGCAATTTGGGAACTAGAGTCTATATTGAATTACATAAGAGAACATGAAATTGCTGGACAAAATAATAGCCACTTGGAAACTTCAGGTTTATTATAGCTCTGAACTAATAATGACTTACATTTCATAAAAATTATCATTTTTATTGACTGGCTGAATTGCTGCCTTGCTGAATATTGGAATATATTTTGCTAAGCTGTTAGATCCTTATCCAATCAGGCAGCTTATAAGTGTCTTGTTCAAAATTCCACAACTTCATTATCAAGTCGCAACTCACAAAATGAGAATTCATCCCCAGATGCACTAATATGCGAAGTTGTTTTTTATTGACCTGAGCATACCCAAATCTACATTTAATTCTCAGTCCTCTTGCTAATTTAATTTGTAAATTTTGTCAACAGCTGATGCCTATCTTGGAAATGCTCTACAATGCATCAAGAAAGACTTCCAATCAGATATACATGCTGTTGATAGTTCTCCTTATACTCAGTCAAGATTCAACCTTCAATGCTAGCGTACACAAATTGGTAAGCAAGTTAATTTACCTTCAATTTGTTTTATTCGAAAAGTGTTAATGGCTTTTATGTACTATTCTAGGTGCTTCCAAGTGTTCCTTGGTACCATGAGCGCCTCATGCATCAAACTTCTTTGGGATCTTTGATGGTTGTTATACTAATCCGGACCATCAAATACAACCTCTCCAAACTGCGAGTAGGTATCATAATCTTTGTTGTTTTGTACAGGAAAGTCCAAGCATTATGTACTTGATCTTACCTTTTGTGAAGTTCCTTTTTGCATCTTCTTGCTATCCAATGCTACAGCCTATACAGTGTACCATCTGCGTTAACACTACACATGATTCTTGTTTACTGACAAGCTTATCTACTTGTAGGATGTCTACCTTCATACAAACTGCCTCGCAATTCTAGCAAATATGGCCCCTCATGTGCATAGGCTGAGCGCATATGCATCTCAAAGGCTGGTTAGCCTCTTTGACATGCTTTCTCGCAAGTATGCTCGCTCAATCTTTCTCCCAATTTATTTGATCTTTTGTTACTTAAAGTGACACATAAAGTGGCCTTATCTTATGCTTTTATGTGACATTCTTCAGGTATACCAAATTAGCTGAGTTAAAAAATGACAAGGCTATCAAAGTTATATCTGATCAGATCGAAGCAGACAATATCTCAGATGATACGGTACTCAACAGTTTTTTCATGATGCCTTTTTTTAAAGTTTTTTTTCACTAAACAGTGGTTTACTTTGCAGTCCACAGAACTTCACATCTACACTGACTTCTTAAGAATTGTTCTAGAAATCATCAATGCAATTCTTACATATGCATTGCCTAGAAATCCTGAGGTACGTGTTGACTAGCAATTATATTTACCTCATTGGGAGAATACTACTGCTTCTAATACGTGTATCAACAGGTTGTGTATGCTATCTTGCATCGACAAGAGGTTTTTCAGCCATTCAAAAACCATCCCCGTTTCAATGAATTGCTTGAGAATATTTACACAGTATGTGCTATTGCTTTTCTTTCATGAACTTACCAAAGTACAACATAGAATAATTCAACTAAAGTTTCCTTCCCACAATCTCATTTCCGTGTTATGCATTTGTCTGAAAGGTATTGGATTTCTTCAATAGTCGAATGGACATGCAACAGTTAGATGGAGAATGGTCTGTAGATAAGGTTCTTGAGGTTATTAACAAAAACTGCCGTTCATGGCGTGGAGAGGGAATGAAGGTGATGGTTATAATACTTGGAAACTGCTTCTTTAATGACAGTTCCTTGATAATTACACATTTTCTTGTTCTTTGAGCGCTTGAAAATATCCTGGTGTTTAGATTGATTGGCCTGACAATATATAATGATCTGTTTTTTCAGATTTTTACTCAGTTACGGTTTACATATGAGCAAGAAAGTCACCCTGAGGAGTTCTTTATCCCATATGCATGGCGGGTTGTCCTATCACGAGGGTAATGCTTTCCTGTTCTGTCTTAGGCTTGTCATGTATAAGATGCTACAAATATAAAAAGATGCAAACAATATAGACAGTCTTAGGTATGCAGCGAGCAATGACTGAAAAATGCCTAAAATGTTCTTGATCTAATGTCTTGGTTTTGATTATGGCATCTTAACTTACAAGCTTGTCATAAGTTTTCACGTGTTGTATGAAATTTCCTTAGGCTGAAATTAACCCATCAGTTTGACAGGGTGCTTAAATTTTCTCCAGCTTTTTATGGCCATCTAGATTTGTTTATCTTTATCACTTGCTTTTTTTTCTCATTTTCAGAAAAACATGTCCTAGTTCGTGGCAGGGTTCCATGTTCCACGCTATCCTTTTACAGTTTTTATTTTGACGTCTTAAGCTTCAATCTCCACCGATTCGTCCTAACACTGTTCTCTGCATTTACCAGATTCTCTTTCAATCCAGGTGCAATAAATCTGTTCCCTGTGGAGATTCATGTTGATGTGAGTTACTCTCTTTGGCCTAACTTTTTATAAGACACTGTCACTCTCTTTCCTCACTTTTGTAGAAAAAAAGGTCAGGTCAGTGTGTGTGTGTGTGTGTATATATATATATATTAGAGAAACCATAGCACTGCATGGGTAAATAAATAAATATAACAGATTTTACGCACCTGAAATGATACAAATCCTTTTGATTCAGTTTCTCAATATAGCAGATTTCACGCACCTGAAATGATGCCTATCCTTTTGATTCAGTTTCTCCTTAGATATTGCCAGTGTAACCATCACCTTACATTCATTTATTAGTTTGTTGCATTTGTAATGACATTTTTTTTTTCCAAAATGAATTCCTCTCCAGGATGAACCATCCGGTGAACAAAAGGTCTAAGAATAATCTTGAATGTTGAGTTCTGACTACAGCAGGATGACATGTTCCATCCACCGAGGCAAACAGATATTGGTACATAGGAGGCATATACCAGACGATCGACATGTATTCTTATTCATTTGTGTATATTTCCGTTTCTCATGATGTAACACCAGAGATCAGCGGGAGGAGAGGGCGGTATTGAAGTGGGGTAGAGAACTATGTAGGGTACAACGAACAGTTCTTTCATAAGTTAATTTCTGTATTTTTTTTGGCCATTAACCTGGTGTTTCAACATGTCTACCATACAGGCGGTTTTCCTGGCAAAGAAACCTGAACAGTTGCCTTGTATGCTGCCTCATGTTCGAAGATAACCAACTGATAGTAGCATGCTGCAATAGCGGAAAAAGGAAAAGCGTGCGAGAAGAGAGTACAGGTGCAGTGCACTAATAAGGAACCGATGGCTTCATTAGTCGTTAGCAGGGTTTACAGTTTTCGTGAAAACCGACAATTTTCGGAGAAATTTCACAAACCAAAATTTGAACTTAAATTCCTGGGCTTGGTTGATTTGCTGCTGAAAATGCTGAAATTTTGAACGGTTTTACCGAGATTTCAAGAATTGAAATTTTGAATGGCAATTGAATGGTTAAGCAAAGGTGAAACCGATTAGAATTTATCGAAAACCGATGAATTTTATTGAGAAACTGACAAATTTTGTCGAGAAACTGATAGGAAATATCAAAATTACTTTTCTTTGCCGAAAATGTGGAAAGTAGAGATAAATGCTAGTACATTGGGAAAAATTATGGCAAGGTGGGGAAAATTTTCTAAAATTTTTGGCATGCACTTTCCTATAAATTTGATAACCTCACATTAACAAACACATAATATGCAATATATATTCGTGAAGACAACAATTTAGAGAACATATCATGCACAAATTCAACATGCATCATAGACATCACTGCATCACCTCACCAACCATTGGCCAAATATAATGCCCATTACCAAAATATTTTGGCCCAAGAAAGCCTTTTCCTCCAATTGAGCATTTTTCCATTCTTTCAATTTGTGTAGTTCAAAAACTACACTAGAGTTCAATGATATTTTGAAAATTATTAATCCCAATATGTTCTAAGAATGTCATACTATTTACAAGATTTTTTTGAATTTTCGTTATTTATCAATTCAAATTTAAATTTGAATAAAACCCATCAAATTTCTAGCAGGATCTACTGCCAAGCCACGTCGAAACTTCGGTTTTCGCGAAAACCAATCGGTTTTCGTCAGCTTTGTGAACCTGGTCGCTAGTTTCATTTATATTCTCTATCTGGCTTCCAAAAACTGAAAGTATTTCACTGTAAACGGCGTGGTTGACGCTGAACGAGTAAAAGAAAGATGTTTTCTTGTACTGAAAAGTAGCCAGGTACCTTAGTTTGATGAAATATTAACAGCTGAAATGTAGACACCATCTGACGCCGCCGCACTGGAACAGTAGGAGCAGAGGGATCTCACGATACCAGCAAACCAAGCTATCCGGAGCCTAGAAGCTGAGCTTATAGTAGGCAGGACATAGCAATAGATAGTTCCACAGGATTCGGGGAAGGGGGCTCACCGGCGTCGGGGAAGGAGGAGTCGACGTGGATGTCGAAGGGGACTTTGCACATGCGGAGGTAGAGGAGGACGGGGAGGCAGGCCGGCAGGCGGTGAGCATCCGAAGGCGGCCTTCCTCGCCACCAGCACCTTCCGCTCAGCGTCCTCCCTCTCCGCAGCCCGAAGGCGTTGGATTGTACTCCTATTTGATTTCAATTTTAGGCATGGAAACAAAATCGGACGAGGAGGGAGAAGTCTAAAAATAAATTTTATGTTAGGGCTGAATTCATCCCAAATTCAAAAGTTCTGATCTTGCCAAGAAGGGAAATTTATCAAAGTATTAGAAAAAAAACAGGTTTCTCTTACTGTCGATCACAACGGTAACCGGGCTTACCGCCGAGGTGCGGTAACGGAAATATGTATATCAATCAAGTTCAAAAACAATTAAATAAAAATTTAAACTTTAGGTAAAATTTGTACGTTCGAAGTTTCACAAATCTTGAGCCATGCCCATGGGCCATTTGACCCACAGATTTTCCTTTTTCAAAAGCATGATACCACATGGCACATGCCTAGCTTATATTTGACTCCATGGTTGAACCATCCTAGCCTGGCCTAGCGAGACCAGCCATTTGGAACTGTCAAAAAATCCTTGCTTTCAACGGCAAGCTAGCCTGAAGGGGCCAGAAAAAGCTTGCTCGCAAGGGAGAGCCAATTCCGCTCTCCGTCGATGGCAAACCTCTTCTCGTGATTCCAAACTGTTCGGCGGGGCAAGCGTAGCAAAGTAGCAACGAGTTGGTTTGCCTAGCTGGGCTATAGCTCAGGCAAGCAAACAACCAAACGTACCCGAAGCCTAGCTCGCCAGTGGAAATAGGTAGCAAGGAGTTGCAAAACAAGCACAGAAACAACAAAACATGAGTCTTAACGCGCAATTTTTCTGAACAATTAATATTGAGTGTCAATTTGACACTCTGACATGGTCAAAAAAGCTTTACAAATTTGATACAAATAACATGGGTGCATAACTTACAAAAAAACTTTAACTTTATTCCCTGGTTACAAACGATTGTATAACTACCCAAAAAAAAAAGAATTTGAAGATCCTGACCGCAACCAAACTGTACATCAATATTGTTGCTTTCCTCTTGACGTTATACAGTACACTACCCTCTCCTGTACAGGCTCAATAACCAAGTTCAAAGCCCATACGATACGCACAGGCTCATGAACATGCTAAGAAGATAGAAGGAACAAAAACAACCAGCTTTGCATATCAGTATGTGCACATTTTAACACCTCATGCCTTTGGATGCTTCACAAGTGAAACCCATTTCCACCAGAGGTAGACAACTGATGAAGATATCACCACAGCAGCTATGGAAAGAGCTGCAATGCCTGCAACCACTCCTCTTCGCTTTTCATTCTGCCGTGATGTATGTGGCGCCGGTGGGGGACTGGCTTGCACTTCTGGGTAAGGGAAAACTGGGAAAATAGAGAATTTCCTTGTCAGTCAATGTTTATCTGATAAGCAGAAAAAGATATCAAGAGAAGGCAGTATATGTACTGTGAGTCTGTAACTTACCTCTTATTGCTGACACCAGAGGACCATAAGTTCCATTATGTGGAATACAGCAAGTTCCTCGTCCATTCCAATAGAGATGTATTTTCAACACCGAGGTAGTGACATTTTCTACAAGTGTTATACTAGTGGCTTTGTAGAACCCCTTGCTTCCTCAAAAATGCTGAAATCTTTCCTGATATTCCGACCCTGCAGTTAATGGGACAATTTTTTTTCATTTTTTGCTCGTCTGGTCTGGATGTGTTTAAAACATTTATTTGCTTTAAATTGTTAAACTTGCAGAGAGATAGAGAGATCAGACCTGAATGTCGATATTAAATAAACGCCTCCTTGATTCACTTTCTATAACTATCTCCGCAAAGAAGAGTTGAACTGTATATGTCCCACTAGCCCACTAGTCAAGCCAACCACATAGTACCATAATGAACCAGTTGATGTTCTTGCCGTTTTGTAGAGATCAGGCATGTCTGTTCCACTAATATTTTCATGTTGTACTTACAATACCAGTAGAGATACTAAAAGGATCAGCGCCCGCATTACTGACCCCCCAATTATTACTAGTGTTCACATGAAAGCCTGCTGCTCCAAGATCAGTAGAGTCGTTATTGAACATAGTCTGCAACGGATCCAAAGAAGTATATTGCTTGTCCCCACAGCAGATCTGCATTTACAGTATGATGATGAATAAGATTCTGAAATAAATTGATAAGATCTAAAGTGCACTTAGAAGCATTGGGAAATCCCAACAACCCTATAAACACCAGAATATTTACACCAAAATGCTATATGCTGCAGTAAGAAAGAAAAGCATGCTCATAAGTCAAATGTAGTTTTTGAAAACGTACTAGTTAAATCTTTCTGGTTGCATTGTTCCACGCCGAGACACTTGAGAGAAATGTTTGCACTGCGTGATAATAGAGCACGTAAACAATATGTTTCATGGTATTTTAAACTAATCAAAAACACTAAATTAGTAAACTCTACTGCTACTAGAAAGTACTAAGCGTGTACATTCTAAAATTATCAAGGCTACCACTAGGTGCTGATGCTACCAGCCTACCGCACAAGTATACAATTTCCAAATTCTCCTTGTTAAGAATTTACTTTTCTTCTCCAAATACTCTAGCACAGCTTATCCAATTAACTTAACAACTAACTGTCCTTCAAACCAAGGAAAAATGTAAAAGTATGCTTTCTAAATGACTACTTCAGTCTCATGAGTTGCATAGCAAAACATGAAACTGTCTTAAATTGTCCTTAACCAGTTGAACTTATTTGTTTATTTGTCTAAAAAATAGTAAAAAAGAGAGCAATTAAAGGAGCATATGATTAAATTATTAATCATTCAAGTGGGAAGTCTATTAACTTGAGTTTGTTTGACAACAAAATCAGAAATCATTAGAAGTCTTGATTACCTCTGGCCTGATCCACTTGCAGCAATTGAGGTTCCAATATAATTTCTATGCATAAAAGATATGTGCACAAAAGAATGAGTGAAGCCACTTAAACAATTGGTCGAGTTATAGTGCTTAATACAAGTAGAAGTGGCATACATCATTCCATCAGAAAAATTGTTAGGAAGACTTCCATTAAGCAAAGAATTATATGTAACATCCTTGCAGTGTTCACTGAAAAAACAGAATTGTTAGACAGGTTTAAGATCAGATTGCACTTGGGGAAAAAGATCGATCCTACTTCAACATATGCTCCACTATCAAACTAGCCACTATTAGCATGCTGAACTTGAGCGAATATATATGAGGGAACAGAAAATGACAAATAGAGCTATATCCTCTTACCAGCTTTGGGAGAAGAAGGATTAGCTGAGGAGGAAATGATAGTTATTTACTCTTTCTCATACAATAGTTCAAAGAACAGTCATGTAACATTATGCTCTTTGACAGTGAGTATAAAATATTTTAAGCACTTGGTATCGCATTGCAACAGTAGCTGATACAAATATACTTCCTCCGTCCCAAAATAACTTCACTTTTGGCCTTGAGAGTGCAAAACAAGGTGGAGGAAAAAAGACCAAAGTGACCCTCATTAACTAAAAAGTAGTATTGATGGTGGGTAGGTAAGGAGTAGGTAAGGGGTATCGAAGGAATAAAACTTATCGATTTGCGGACCGAGAGTAGGTAAGATAGAAGTGAAGTTATCTTAGGACAAATGGTAGGAGGGAGTAATATCTAGCAGTTGCCCAGTTGGATAAACTGTGTCAGTTGTTTTCCATCCATGAAGTTCAGATTACAGAATGCTCTTTGATACACTTCAATCAGCACATGCAAACATCAAACCTACAGAGCACATAGTGATGGAGGCCTTCCAGGAGGCAGAGATCCGTTGAATTTGTTTTCACCTACATAACTAACAAATAAAAATTCATCATAAAGGCAGGGTAAACAACACCTTGGAAATAAAGTAAAAAAATGGAAAAGAACAATACGGTTACAGATGGTAATACATTTCACCACATTGACCACAGTTCATTGGTTTAGCCAGGTTCACACCCATAATTTAAGATAAACCTGTTAGATCTCAAGATAATTATTTAAAATGTATAAGGTCCATATGTAATTTCCAAATTTTGCACACGAACAAGAGCCTGTAAGCTGGCTCTACAACCTTCAATATCGAAACAAACTGGGAGTTTGTATTTTGAAAAGTATAGCACACTGAATTACAAATTTCTGAATTGATGGTGTTGCCAAAGTTCAGAAGCATATCATGGTTTCAGTTCTCTATTAACAGCCTGCTAGAACTTAGATACAGTAACTTCTTCAGAACACGATCCTACAAATGAACAAAAGAAAAGAAAACCTGCTGCCAGAAGCCCGGAACTTGAAGATTCTGTAAATGGCCAGTCATTTTTATTGAGGCACTAATTTTTGTTAGATATGCAGAAGGAAAAGTCAAGTGCCATGTTCAGATGATGGATTCATCACATCATTGTGAAACACGTCATGTTCTTTGAGATGAGTTCACTCCAGTGGAAGCACCTGAAGGCCTCTTGTTATTGTTTGACCATTTAAGTTAGGAACATGTTTTGGATGATAAATCAGATACCGAAGTAGATCGACGAGCAAACTCTGGTACAAATCTAAGCAACCAAATTCTCTAGCAACAGAAGAGACTTTTTTTTGCGAGGATAGAAATGAGGAGACAGGATAGCAAAGGTACGTGACTTTTGTCATCTATCCTGGATAGACGCTGAGATAGGTAGAAGACAACCTGATAGTTTAATATGACGCCTGTCTATGTCACTACTGACTGTTAAGGTCAAACTGCAAGCTACATAAAATATGCCTACGGGTAAATAAAAGCTGGTGAACAACCTGGTAGCATGCACAAGGTTTCTTAACTTAAATTTGCAATCAGTACCAAGTTCCCTAACAAGTATCTCATCCCAAATTAAATTTCTTATTTTAAGGAATCATATTTCTTAAAAGAATCCAACTTACAGGTACTGTAAGCTCCTATTATACTGAAACACTTTCTCAATTGGTCCTGATAAGTTGTTTGAACTCAAATCTCTGCAAAGATAAGGAAAATTAAGAGATTAAGAGAATCATTACAAACAAAAAGCGTAACAATTTCAATGTTCAAATTCATAGCAACAGAGAAATTTATCAGAATACAGGGTTTACTTTTATTGTAATGTTTTCTAACAATGACACGATCAAATAGTCCTAGAGGTAGCTTCTGCAGCCAAATTGAATAGCGAAGCTCAGGGCACAACTAAAAAGTTGTGCCTGCAAGGTTAATTGGCCATATCAACAAAGAAGTCCATATTCCATATTTGCCAGAGCTGATAGTCCTACCATGATGTTGGTTGTGGTTTTTGCCACCATTGATGCTGATATCGGAGTAACCTTTGAAAAGCACATTTAGCATATCCTCACTCTTATAGTCTTATCCATCTCCATCTCTCTCAACTCCATCAGTCAGTTATCACCATGCTGCCGCTGGTCACCACAGCAAGCAAGCCGCCTCTGCCGCATGTGCCCCCATCTCTCAAGTGTATCGGCAAGTACTTAGAAAAACTATCCCAAATGTTAGTTTGTGTTGTTTTGAGTATAATCTAGGGTAGGCATACCACCAAGTTAAATGTCAGGAGTTTGAGTTCTATAGATCCCATTCGAAGTGGTCCCTCTCTTGTCTTTTGGTTATGATTTGATTAACACCAGATTTTGTTGTTCTGCAAATCTCTTTTAGAAGATGAGATCCTGATGGTTTTGAGATCAAGCACACTCTCCATCTCCCTATCTCTGACTCTATCCCTTCATTCCTCTCTCTTGCTACCAAGCAACATCACCTCACAGGCAGCAAAGCCACAAAAATAGGGCCCTTTTAGACATAGCCAAGGTTTGCACTCCCCAGATGGAGACTATGACATTGAACATAAGTAAACAAAAACATTGTGTTCAAGAAAGTGTTTTTGAAACCTACACGTATGTTAGATTCTGCCAAATTGGGCTACGAAACTCTCCAGTGAGTCCACAGTTCCTCAGAGATCTGCTTGATAAAAAGAAAGCATGTACCAAGAACTTGTATTAACCAGCATCCAGGAAAACAATTAGCTCAATAAAAGGAAATAAGGAGGAAAACACTGGTAACGTACAACACAGAAAGATTTGCCCAAACTCCTGTGAAATTAACAGAATAGTTATCACCACCGGTCACCAATCATCCTGTAACGAAAGGTCACTAATATGATTAATAATAAAATCAGGTAAGTATGGCTTCTAACAAATGGTAACTTGGTAATCCTGATTATGGCAGACAAGAAGTTCCTCCAGACAATAATATTACTTCAACTTCTTCCATGATACCTTTACTCGATAGTTGACAAAACAAAAGGCTAAAATATATTCCAATTGTAATAAATGGAAAATTAGTTGTATACCACTAAGTATGCGTTTTAAAATTTACCAATCCAAAACCAATAATTGTTTCTCAATGCAACTCCAATTGGTATTACATAACAACCCATATACCACTGCAATAAGCTGCAATTATTCCTTCAGAACATAGACATAATTAGCCAAATTTAGGGCAACAAATTGGTGAGTTTTTAGGTAATTACTGAAAATTTAGGAGAGCAAATGTACTTCTAGAACAAGTAGTCGCTTGGCCTTGTGGAGCGGAGAGAGAGTGAGCTCGCGCGGAGGACGCTCAAGAGGGAGAGCCGTGCCCACGACGGCGCTGGATCCTGGCTTGCCGATGCTGGGTGCCAGGGACTGAGCTGCATTGGCTTATAGAGAGAAAAGAGAGAAGAAAGAAGGGAAGGGGATGACTTATGTGGTCCATAAGGGGCAAAATGGATATTTCAGACCCCATCCAACCTGGCAGCGTGAGATGGCGTGCCACATTGACGAAAGTGGCAAAAAATTAAGGAAGTTTCTCTCTCCGTTGGCAAAAATGTAAGAACAATTGGTATTTGAAGAGTGGCGTTTCTTAAGGGTGGCAAATAGTTAACTTTCCCCCCGCTACCCACACAGCCACATCGCCCAAACCCTAGTGCCTGCACACAACCTCTGCGTCCCATGCCACCGCTGCCGTCATCATTGTAGAACCCCTCATCACTAATGGCTCCAAATCATCATCTGTAACGGCTCAACAAGTCATTAGTGAATATTGGTTAGTGATGAGAAAAGATATCTGTAACGGCTGAGCAGCCGTTACAAATGACCTATATTTGTAACGGCTGGTAATCGCGAGCTGTTAGTGATGTCATTTTTTTTATTTATCAAATTCAGAGGGCAAAACTCATGTAATGGCAGAATGTCCGGAGAAAAGGACTTTGATCACGATAAAAATATTATACCAATTGTTCGAGCTAAAAGTCACAATCGGGATCATTAATAAATTAGTGATCAATAGTTAAAAACACCTCATCCCATAGACACTGATGTTCAAAATTCAATCATAAGAATACAATGTAGATACCAGTCTAAAAAGATACTAGGAGAGAAACAAACAGAAAACAAGACACTGAAGACAGAAAGAGGACAGCAAACAAGTTTCTAAACGCAAACAGGTACGAAGCAATAAGCATAAAGGTCATAAGGATTCTCTACTTTTCACAAAGCATGGAGTATTGTCTCTACTCGATAAGATGGACAGCATATATACTCAACAACAAATAATATGGTTAGAGCCTAAAAAATGATCTTTCTTGATTTCTAAACAAAGTGAGGTCCTAGCACTGCCCTTGCCTAAACAACAGCTGCACTGTTTACATTTACCACAAATTGGGGTGGCTGATTACTTAATTTCAGCAGCAAAAGCTAGATCCTCATCCTACACTAAAATAGATGATAGAAGTTAAATTTGACAAACTGATATAGGATGCTAATTAATTAAAACAAGTTACATTTTTTTCTTTTCTTAGCAACAGGCAAGATGGAGATAGAAGTCGATCATCCATCAACTAACCAGTTGCTGCCTCCAATTAATTTTCAACATTTGAAAGTCCGCGTATATATTGTTGAAACAGGAACCCAATTTAAGTCATTTGCAAGTGCTGGATAACTAGTACCAATATAGCAGCCAATAATCTAGAAAAAAGAAATTAAAAGGTAGATGCAGGGAAAATATGTGCAAATATAATTGCCACAATGAATTAGCTAGCTAGACTTATATGTATAAAAACAAAGGAGTGTGCATGAAAGATAGATCAATTTTTTAAATTAATCTGAGTTAGAAGTGTTCTTGGTAGCAGGTACATAATGATGGCCTGATGTATTGTGTAGGTTAATTCGTTCAGACAGTTACCATTACTGTGTAGTGTTTGCATGAAAGATAAATTTACGATGTTCTAGCATAAATATGCATCTAAAATATGGTAGAAGAGCAGCAGGAAAGGAAACAGAGATGATCACTTTTAACAAAGGTTCAACACACGGCTTTTAGCATACATATTTGTGCAATGTGATGCCCAATCACACAACCTTTGATTCATTTCCTGGACCTTTGGTTCAGCACAGGGCTTTTAGCATACACAGGGCTATAAGTCACAAGAAAATTGACATACATTCATGGGAAACTAAGATTTAGGTAGAAACCATCAAGCAAAGGTTTTTAAGAGAAGAGAAGTGATTAGTGCCTTAACGAGCTCAGAAGCCTTGCAGATGGGGTTGAGGGTGAGGGAGAGACCGTGGACGGCGTGGCGGCGGACGGCGCGCTCTGCGAATGGAGAGGAGGCGCCGGGCGGTCGAGGCAGCGCCGGGCGTCAGGGAGCCGGCGCCGGGCGGAGGGCAGGCAGTGCTGGGCGGAGGAGGCGGCGCCGGTCGTCGGGGAGCCGGCTCCGGCGAAGGAGGCGGCGTCGGGTCGATGGAGAGGAGGCGCCGGGAGGTCGAGCTGGCGCCCGGTGGATGGCAGGCGGCGCCGGGCGGAGGAGGCGGCACGGTGGCGGACGGGAGGCGCTGCGATGAAGAGGCGGGAGAGACAGAGTTTTTGGTTTTTTTTTTTTTTTGGCGAGGCTACGGTCCGGACGCCGGACGGGTTTCCTCACATCATATAAAAATGATTTAGATATTCGCTAATAAAAATATTTCAACGAAAAATTTTTATATGTTTCACATTCGGTGAAAAATGTTTTAGATGTTTCTCTTGGTTTGTTAAAATGTGATACACCATGTTCGTTGAAATATTTCGCTCTTGCGTATAAAACATTGAATTGTAATGGTTGAAATATATATCTTTTTTTATTAGAATATAATCAACTGATACTTTTTTAAATATTTAATTACAACAAATATAACGGTGTTATGGATCGTAAATCAGATAAATAGTTTAGGAGAAAAAGTCATTTGAAGTTTAATAAAATATTGCATGTATGCAAGCAAGTAACGGTGCTGCTCGTCTTCGTGGTCGTCCGATCGCATGGCTAGCCTCAGACGCCCGGAGGCAGAGCATTCTCTTTTTTGACTTTATGCCATCTCCCGAATGGCGTACTCAAATGCCACTATCTCACATGACTTTGATTTTTTGCCACCTTGCCCACGAGTTGCCACGTCACTATTCCAGCGTGGCACCATAGGGGAGAAGATGACTTTACCCCCTCTCCGTCCACCCAACCTTCCAAACACACGAGAGCCAAGAGAAGCTCCATCCATGGCGGCCATGGAGCTCCCCTCCAAGCTCCTCCGCTCCTCTCTTCGCCTCCCTCTCTATTCGTCCTCTCTGAGCTCCGGTGAGGATGAGTGGAAGCGGAGGAGGACGTTGAGGAAGGAGGAAGGTCTCGGCGGCACCGCTCGTTCCCATACCAGACCACCGCGCTGCTCGGAGGAGGAGGGAGAGGTCTCGAGATCACCGGATCCACGGCCTCCCTCAGCCGCGTCTCCCCGCCCCGATGACCCCTCGTCAAGCTGCGGCTGTTTAGCGTTCTCCTTCAACGCCACGCTGGCAAGCTAGAAGACGAAGAACCGAAGAAGGGTGAGGAGCTCCCTTTGCTTCTGCTCTGCTCACCGTCTTGTTCCTGCTACGGTGCAAGATGGTGGCCATCCAGGTGGCCGCCGACGACGCTTGTGCGGCTGCATCCTCTTCCTAGTGCCCAAGGACTACTTGACAGCGACCATCCACCTTCGCTCACGGGTGGTGCTTGAGGTTGCACTTAGGGCATGGGCTACTGTGCTTCCCTCGTCCAGGCATACAAAATTGGTACGAGGTGAAGGTTTCCCACTCCACGATCCAGGTAGTCCTTTCGCTGTAAGTCCTCTCTCTGATTTTGTTGATTGCAAGGTGAGCGCAAGCCACGCAGTATGCAAGTGCACGGATAACAAAGGATGGCGGTAGCTCATAAAAGCAAGATATATTTGAAGAGAGTAAAACTTACAGCTATACCCGTTATAGGCCGGAGCTACACATGTTCACGTTCAACCATTAATTTAAAGAGAACATGCACGGCTATCCGAATAGTTTTACTCTGAGAATGGGGTCCTTGAGACCACGGTATCTTGGTAAGGAGATAAGAGGGAGAACCGCTGGAGTTTTCGGCCAGAACTGGGCTGAGTCGGGAAACGATCCAACCCCAAAGACATGGACTTATTGACGTAGCCATGTGGTCTTATGAACACAGCACAACACACATGGTGGAACCCCGGTTTTTGAACGTTTGCCACGAGTTGTCGCAACAAGTAGGTGAACCGGTCCTTAACTTTCACGAGCACCGCTAGCAAACAAACAACCCTGTGCTCGCAACCCACCTTTTAGTCAAGTTTTAGTGGTGGAATATATAAGTTATTCTATTAATTGCAGCATGGCTAAGCATCCTATAGTTATCTTAGCTAACCAGCTATTACAATGTCAATCAAATAACAAAGGTTTAGGTTAGACATACTTCCAAATAAATGCAGCGTTGAAAAGAAAACATAGCTTAAGGAATGTCATAAGGGAATCTGTGGTGACTTGCCTTGTAGCACACAGTGACAAACTGCTTCGACAAAATCGGTGCTTAAAAATAACAAAACAAGCAAAAACATCAAAGTAACAATATTATACCGTTTTTAATGGATAGTTTCATTTTTAGAGAATTACAAACCATTCGGGATTTATATTACAGAGATAGGGGTTTGATGGGCCCCTGTCAGGAGAGGAGCATGGCATGTGAACCGAGTCACGGTGGTCTGGGATTCTAGTTTTTATCACGGCTATGATCTCCCCACGCGTCAAGGTTCAAACATCACTACGAGGACGAAGGAAACCAACCGAGAAGATCCGACGGCTACCCGCTCGGCGAGCTTGGACCACGACACTTCCGGCCGCGCACAGGATCCGATCGATCGGCACTAGACGTGCTTCACGGGACCCTGATGCGGCGAGGCGAAAGGCCTGTTTCTGCGAGCGAGCCGGCGACGAAAATTGGCAACAGAGGCAAAAACTTTTCAACTGTTGTGATTATTTATTTGCAAAAATGTTTTCACCAAAGATCAATTAATTCCGAAAATTGCAGAAATTCAGAAAGCCAAAGTTTATAAAATTATTTTCAAGCCCATTTTTCTTGATTTTCTTGTAGGAGGGTTCCCCGCCGTAGAGGATGCATGATGGATTGAACAATGCTTAGGATCAAAAAAAATCAAAGTTTTATTTCCGATTGAGAATACGCCATTCGGAGGATCATACAGATGACTCATATGGGTCTATGACATGTGGGCTCTGAGCTTACATGACTATGATGGCTCTGAAAGAGGAACCGTTACAGATAGGTAGTTATCTGTAACACCTCTTTGCTCGTATAGTCATCTACAACGGTTGATTTGCATAGCCGTTACAAATATAGTCATCTATATGAGTCGTTACAGATATAGTCATTTGTATGAGCCATTGTAGATGACCCTTTAGTGATGAGGGGTTACATGGCAGCGCCATGGAGTCACCACCCCTGCTCGAGCAAATCCTCCTGCGGCCTGACGACTACATCAGTTTGGTAGAGAAGCACACCCAGACGCTCTGGGTGTACGAGAGCTTTCCAATGATGCGATGAGCGGTCACCTACGGCCCTAGCCCTCTTCGACGAGATCCTCGTTTATGCCACCGAAAGCAAGCAGCACGACCCTTATGGACGCCCTTCATGTCGAGATCGACGTTTCTGAGTGCCAAATCTCCGTGTACAACAATGTTTGAAGGCATCCCTGTTGAACTCCACCAAGAGGAGGGCATCTACGTGCTGGAGATGATCTTTGCCCACCTCATCAACACCACCAACTATGAGGGCAACAACTTCAAGGAGACCACCGGCGTCAAGCTTGCAAACATCTTCTCCACGGAGTTCATCATCGAGACCGCCGACGGGCACCGCCTCAAGAAGTACGAGCAAGTGAGATGTTTGATTGGCTAGTGCTAACCGTTAATCACACAGGCATTTAAGTTTTGTTTTGGGGTTGGTGTTTCTCAAACGTAGATGTAGAATCGTAAAGGGCATTTCCCACCCTTTTTTCCAAATTTTCCTTTTAGCAATCCTAACATTAGAAGTAGCACGTTTCGTGATTAAATCGCGAATTACAAATAGCTGAAAAAGCTTTATTGCTATCTCTAGAGGTAACCCACATTGATGTAATGAAAGTGAAGGACCCACAACAATGACAGAATGCCCGGAGTAATTGACCTGTTTCCCAAGCAGAGTCTTGCAAAACCTCCCCTCTTTACCTTCAATTACATCTGAAAGTGATTTGTATACTTTATTGTGACCATCCCTCGTTGGTTGCCCGCGGGACCCACTATCAAGGAGTGTATCCACGGCTCTTTACCAATTTTTCCTGACACATTACTAAATCTGCTAGGCTAATTCACTTCTTTTTAATAGATAGGCAAGATTGTTGTTAACTCTCTTATAAAGTTCATTAATATCCAAAGTCACTACTTTATCCCCAGATCTATAAACAATGGTCCTAATTCAGGAGGAAGAACTGGTAATAAGCACAAAACCATCCATTATGGTTCTACATTTGTTTGAATAAAATGTTTCGCCAATTGCATCCGTCTAATCAAAAAAACTTTTCTTATTCGTCTTTTTCTATCTTCCCATTCATCTCCACTATACCCCTCGTCTTCTAATTCCTTCCATTCGACTGAGGAATTCTCTAAAATAATTTGCAAATCCAAATCTGCTAATTGTTCTCTAATAGCACCTGCTCCTGTCGTAATTTCCCGATTTCGAAATGTTGTAAAGCCTGGGGTAGAAAAAAAGGGTATGGTTACAGGATGAAATTTCATCTTCAAATAAGCCTTGTAATCGTAAGAAAGTTGGTTTTTTAGCATTGGGCCTAGCAAAAGAGAAATCGCCATATACTAGGCCCTCCAATTTCTTAAGGGGTTTATCTAAAAGATTCGCGATATGACTAGGAAGACCTTTCAAATACCATACATGAGTCACGGGACATGCGAGTTTGATGTATCCCATTTGATATCTTCGTATCCGAGAATCAACAAATTCTACTTCGCATTTTGGCAAAATCTTTCGTCTTCATTTTCAGCTCCGCTCACTCGAGAATTTCCACAAGCATAAATTCTGCTTTTTATGGGTCCAAAAATTCTTTCGCAAAACAATCCATCTTTTTCTGGTTTATCAGTTTTATAATGAAAAGTAGAGGGCCTTGTGACTTCGCCAACGACTTCCCCATTAGGTAGTATTTTGTTAGCCCAAGCCTTTATTTGTTGAGGGAAACAAGTCCAATTTGAAGTTGTTGATGTTTATATTGGTCAATCATAAAATATAAATAAGAAAAGAATTTATATTTATTCCAATCAAACTTCTTCCCTATTAACCTGGAAGGTCTTCTGAGATACAAGGAAATGGTTCAGTTCTAGAGCCAAAGATTGTAGTTCTCGAACGAGCACTCGAAAAGATTCTGGAGGATCCTTGTGATTAGGTACTCGATTTCCCCAGATCGTAGCGTTAAGTATTTCTTGGCGAGCTATAAGATGATCAGATTTATAAGTAAGTATCTCTTGTAAAATATGAGCAACACCAAATCCTTCTAAAGCCCAAACTTCTATTTCTCCTATTTGTTATCCCCCTTGCTTAGCTCTTCCTCTAATCCGAGCGAGCTTTCAAATATTTGTCCCACATTCATTCGGGAGGGTACTCCTAAGGGATTGAAACCCATATCAACAGGCATTTCATCTTGCAAATAGGGCATATCTTGCCTAGGCAAAATTTTTGAAATGATCCCCTTATTCTCATGTCTTTCGGCTACTTTATCCCCAACTTTGATTTCGCATTTTTGTAAAAATATATACACGAACCATTATGTCGAGGGGATCCCTCTAGATCCATTTCACATCGATAACGTGCCCTCTTCCACCTATTGGTAGTTTGAGAGAAGTTTCTTTTGAAGTGGATACCTCAAGACCAAATATGGCCTGTAATAATCCAGCTTCCGCGATATAGGACGATTCGCTCGCTATCTGAGGCGTTAATTTACCTACTAAAATATCGTCTGTTTCTACCTAGGACCCCAACTTCACAACTCCATTTCTATCCAAATTGCGGAGTAAATGTTCTTCTAGATGTGGTATTTCTTTAGTGATTTTTTCAGCGGAGCCTTGGCTTGTCGTATCCGTCTGAATTTCATATTTTCGGATGTGAAAAGAAGTATAAATATCCTCATATACCAAACGTTCGCTAATTAATACTGTGTCTTCAAAATTGTAACCTTCCCAAGGCATATAAGCTACTAATACATTTTTTCCTAACGCCCTGTTCATTCTAGCTACTGAAGGGGCTTAAATAAGTGGCACGCAAAACAAGAAACATCATTAGCGCGTGATTAATTAAGTATTTACTATTAAAAAAGTTGAAAAATGTCTATTTGATTTTTAGAGCTACTTTCATATAGAAAATTTTTGCAAAAAACGCACCGTTTATCGTTTTGGGAAATATGCGCGCGGTAAACGAGGCAATAAGCTGCTGGGTTTCAGCACTTGCGAACAGGGCCTAAAGCAAGCTCCCCACCACTGTAGCAGCCCCCTCCGCTAAAATTTGTCCTTTTTAATGGATTTACCCCACGGAACCCGAGGTTTTTGGTGCATACAAGTATTTTTGTTAGAGCGCCGATGTGTAGCTAAAGGAATACTTATAGTCTTCCCACTACTTGATAAAAGGATCTTGTGACTATCAGTAGAAATGATCTTTCCCTCGCATTTGGCTATAACAGAAACCCTTGAATCTAGAGTTGTTTGGCGTTCCAATCTAGTTCCAACAATGCACTTCTCAGACCGGGAAAGCAGAACTGCTTGGCACTACATATTAGAACTCATAAAAGCTCAATTCGCATCATTATGCTCAATAAAAAGAATGAGAGAACTCCCAATAGAAAAATATTGGAAAGGAAAAATACTTCTAGCATGAATCTGTTCCCATGCAATACTCAGGAATTCTTGGCGATATCTAGCTGGAACAACCTGTTCTTCCTGAATACCCTGATTCAAGGACAAAGAATTTCCTGCTGCTATCATATAATATTCATCTCTATTTGGTGATAAATAAACCATGCCTGTAAAGTTTTTCTAGTTAGTTGCACCCGAGCTAGCTTCTTTCTTTTTATTGCATCAGTGGAATAGGAAGATTCAACGACTAGTGTAGAAAGCAACCATAGTACTACTAGTGGTAGAAAGCTTACTTACTACTATTTATCTTCACTTGTCTTGTTAATAAAACATGGGCATAATATAATATAATGATTTTATTTTTTAAGGCAAGGCCATGTTCAACAACTAGCCATGATGTAATAACCTACTCTTTCTAAAAAGAATGTAGTTCAAATCTAGGCTAGGAGGAATGTATTAGAGACGGGGTCAGGAAAAGGTTGCTGGATCTTTATGTTTGCCAGAAATTATTTCTTTTCAATGAGGTTCAATGTTATCTACATTGCTTAGAAGTAGCCTGCCTTACTCGAGCCAACTAGGATCAGAAGGTGTTGATAGGGCTAGACTTTCTCTCATGGGCGTGACCATATTAAATAAAGGATCTTTTCATCACTTTGGCCTAGAGCCGAGTAAGTAAGGACTTTGCCAGGTTTTCACTCCAAAGTCATTTACGCCCGGTATTCCTTTGATTCTTATAGCCTTCGTGTCAAGGAGCGAAGCGAGTAGTCCAATTGCATCAATAGCAGCAACTTTTATCTCCGCATTCACTAAACTAGGAGAAAGATTAAATAAGTTGATAGCGCGATCTCGTACAAACACATACTCTCTAAATATTGAAGAACTTGCATGCGGCCTTCAAGCCACAACCACGGTATGAGTTCTGATCTCAGACTTTGTTTGGGGGCTGCTTGCCCCTTCGCGTCGACAAGGAAACTGTGGACGACAATGGGTTTAGAATTAGAATAGAACGAAGACCCTATCGAACAAATAGAGGAAAGGACATAAAGGGGAAAAAGTAAAGTCTAAGCAACATATGGCACGAAAAGGAAATCCAATTTCGGTAAGACTTGATCTGAATCGTAGTTCAAATCCAAGTTGGTTCAGTGAGGGCGACTGCGAAAGTCGCCGAATGGGTTCGGTCCGTCTTTTCCTGATCTTTGTTTGTCCCCCCAAAAAAAGGCGTGAGAGGACGTTGCAGATGTCTAGGACGGACATGACTTCTTCTAACGCTAGAAGACCACAGGAAGAAACCTAGGACCAGAGCGACGCACACGGGGCGGGCGTGCTTCGACCGTGTCTCTGGGGCACAGTTGAATGTAGATATCATGAATGCGAGGATAAGGATACCAGGCCGAGAAACCCAGGCAAGTGCTCCCCTAATGTGCCGATCGCTAGCGCATCTAGGGCCTTGGCGCCCAGCTCCGCTGGAGAGGCTATCACTGATCTAAAAAGTGCATCTGCGGTTTGGATAGATTGATTCTGTGAATGCCTAGCCCCAGAAATCAATAAAAAACAAGTGCTAAGTTTCATTTCAGATCAGTGAATAAACCGAAAAAAAAGAGACCTTTCTCGCCCAGCGCCGCACTATGCTCCGCTTCAACAAATGAGAGTTTTCAGTGGAACAGGTGAACCACGCGAGCTGGTTAGATGCGTGGGGCAGAGGGCTCATAGTACCTGATATCGCAGCTATGTAGTGGAAGAGAAGGAGCCTAAATCGACCCCCTTCTTTCTTTTTTATTCAAAGACACAAAAGCACAGTACAAAGAGATTGGACTCTCGGATAAGACTAAGCAGCTACCGTTCCGACGCGCCCCTGACCCTATCTTGATTAAAACTGAAAACCCTCTCTAAGGTGGAGCCAAGTTGAAGCTGTCATTCAAAGAAAAAATAGGAGTAAAAATCCACTTTTAGGGATATATATGAAGTCTCGCTCAGTAAAGAGATTTGTAGATTCGTAGAAGAGGATCAGAGTACACGCGCTACAAAAGGCAGCTAGCCAATGAAAGTAAGTGGAAAGAATATAGTACTTTTGTACTGACCCCTCCGAGGCCCCCAGTTGTTTTGGCACGCCCTACCCCAATGCTATACTATTGCCTTTTTAGCCTACGCTTGCTGCTTCCCCCGCCCCGAAGTGAGACTCTATCCAGATCTCAAAGAATAACGAGCTAGGCGAAAGGGGGGAGGGAGGGCGGCGGTCGGCCTTCGATACGTCTTCTTTCAAAGCGTTTGCCAATAGGGGGGCGTTTACTTGAAAATGACAATCGCCTGCTCCAGCAGCGGGGGCCTTGCACGAAAGCAAACAAACCGCCCGATTAAGTAGCAGTTGCTTTGCTGATGGGCCCTGTGAGGGGGGCATTGTCCCTCAGTTCTTACCAACCTCAGGTGTATAATCGACATCTAACTTATTATCTTATTTTTTTTCATGCAAGCCTAACCTCAGCTGTCCATTTCTTATTCATTCAGGGTGCCCCTAGTGGACTTGGCGGTGCTCCTTTCTCAAACCAGAACAACGCTGAACGTTAGGGAAAATAAGGGAAGACCACCTGAGCGAACCAACCGAAGGGACTTTACTTATCCGAACCGAACATTAGCAGCTTAAGCTAAGCCTATCACGAGCTGCGTTGCTGCTTGATCGACGGGGAGGAAGATCTAAAAGTATGGGGCAAAGGATCAAGCGCTTGACTTTCCTTTGTCTCCCGGGATCCACCACAGGTTGGGTTTGAGAGCCATGTGATGGGTGACTATCTAGCACGGTTCAGAGAGCACGTGTATGTAGTCTGAGCTGGTGAATGGAAGCCCCCACCGCAAAAAAGAAGCGGCTCTTCCCACGGCTCACCGCCCCTTCACTGTACACCAATGGTTCCTCGGGTATATAGGCCCCGCAAGCATCCATGGTCTATCAGTCCTTTACACTCTAATATTCATCGGACCAAAAATGTTGAACTAGTCAGGCTTTAATACTAATTGTAGGATTGTAAAGGGTCTTTCTTATCCCAAAAGCTAGCCAATAAGGTGAGAGACTTCCCCCATTTATAAAGTAAGTCTCTTGCCCTTCCATAATTAATATGAGATTATTCAACATGTTATTCTTGGGTTGGTATTTTAGGGCAGACTATATTTAGTTTAAAATCAAAGTAAAGATGGATGGATAAGAGATTAGGATTTTCTCCTTGGAGTCAATAGTCTCATTGATGTGCTGCCGCTAAATATTTACCTTGTGGAGTTGTGAAAGTTGCAGCTCCAGTGCTGTGGGGTAATGCTTCGTGGCATTGGCTTGTCCCGTTTACTAATTAATTGACACTCTATTTGTCCTGTCCAATGTAAAGCTGACCATTAGGATGTGGATGGCACCTGGCCCAGTTTGATTGTTCTGAATGGACGATGCGTTATCTGATTTATGATGACATGCGAGAGTACAAACAAATAATTTTACCGTTAGAAAGTTAAAAAGTTTGTTTTTAACAAGTATTTTAAATAACTTATACATAGAAAGTTTTTTAAAAAATTACACGATTTAGAAACTTGAGAAGTATCCGTGTGATAATCTATAATATGCAAGAGGAAAAGAACTGGGCCCTAGTGTGAATTAGTCTACTCTTGATGAGGGACGGCCACTCTGTTGGCCAGATAGCGAGCATGATCTTTTTTGTTGATTATAATTTTTTAGGTTTTCTCTGAGGAAAAAGTCAGAGCCTGGGATCACTGATGGCAAGAAGGGGGAGAACTGGACCAGGATCACCTTCAAGCCTGAACTTGCCAAATTCAACCTGACTCATCTTGAATAAGATGTCATTGCCCTCATGAGGAAGAGAGTGTTTGATGTTGCTACAACGCTGGGAGAGACTGTCTATGCCAAAAAGCTTGGACGTGCCGAAGACAGGAGGTAACATCCTGCCGCACTAGCACGGGACGTCAAAAAGTGGGGTGGATTGGTCTTGTAGGCCACTGATGTCCAGAAGCTTTATCCCAACTTAGATTGCCTGGGCCATACCATTTATGATGGTCACCTGTCTAGCTAGCACGTGACGTACAGCAAGTGGCGAGTCATGTAGAGAGTACGGCTGAAGCGAGGCTAAGACTAAGCGCTTCTAAGTTTTTATTAGTACGTTTTCTAAAATATAAAAAAATATATTTTTTTAAAATTTTTTATATAAAAATATCTCTAAAAAATCAAATAGATTCATTTTTAAGTTTTTAATAGCTAATACTTAATTAACTACACGCTAATAATATTTCTCGTTTTACGTGTAACTTATAAGCCACCGCGAGAAGCCAATTCAAACTAGACTGCGTTCAGAACTATGGTTTAGCCGAACTTATTCACGGCACATAAAACAAGACAAATTATTAACGCATAATTAATTAAGTATTAACTATTACAAACTTAAAAAATAGATTTATTTAATTTTTTAAAATAACTTCTATATAAAAATTTTTCGTACGAAATATACCATTTAGTAGTTTAAAAAACGTGTTAACAAAACCAAGAGAGTAGCCTAGCCAATAGGTAGATTCGAACTCAGCCTTAGTATTTCTGTTACAAATTTACCCGCAGCCTTCGGTTTTATGGTTTGATTTTGGAAGAAAGATATATTCTACCTATTGTATTGTCACCTTTTTCTTTATGAAAAGCACTACTAGGCACTATGGTGATTGGAAGGTATTACACTGTCAAAATCGTTGGTATTTGTTTTTGGGTGTAAGTTAGAAAAGGTAAACCCGCCTGTCCCGCCACCCGAGCTAAGGCCGCTGCTCTAGTATTGTGAAGTTCAAAGAACCAAGGATTTGCCTGAAATAACGAAATCATTCCGAGGGGAAGTTTGCTCACTATGACCATTTTTAATGACCATGAAGCCCGCCTATCTAGCCTTGATTCAACAAACCACAGGAGACATTTCTGGTTAGGACAAAGCCTAGGGTTTTACATGCTCCCCACATGCTACATGATCCATGAATTGGCCTGTACTAGTGCATTACTTTGGTCGGTCAGCATGCACCCCAATATATTGGTCTAGTACACTCTGGAAAACCTGCATTTGAAACCACATATAAAGCATGATAAGTTGGTGCTAACAAAAAAGGAAGCTGGTAATTTTGATTTAGAGCTAGTGAAGGATGATACTTTTTATGTAAAGCCAGATATCAAATTAGAAGACATTTCTGTATCAGGAATTCAGAACACTAGTAAGTTAAGATAATTGCTCATTTCCTGGTAGGCTGAAAATGTGGGAGAATGATATTTCTTTATATAAGATGGCTCTCTGTTTAACAGATCAGATCATTGTTTATTTCACCATTCTATTTTGGTTCAAGAGTAGTGCATTGATGATTAATGTATTGAAATGAATTCAAGGAAACAGAAGCACCTGAAAGGAAAATAATTCTTTCCCATTAAGAAGTGCATCCATCGCAGCATACTGATCATCAAACACGCCGTAGAATGTCTTGTAAAACTCACTCCTGTATCATGCCGTTCAACAGTTTAGAAGCACCAACATGTGTGCACTAAGAAAAATACACGAGAGGGTACGAGGTACTAACTGTTGCTCTTTTGTGGCTTGTTGGTCCATCTCGTCAAACTTCCTTGTCAGTATCTCTGCTCCTATTGGTCCAAGCATGTTGAGGACAAGAGCTTCTAGAGTCCTTGGGAAAGTATGCTGAAAAGCATGGATGTTAGGGAGTACTAAGTTTAATAGCAACAGAAAATCTTGTTTAATTGTTTGAATAGTTCAGATGCTGAACAAAGTATAAACCATTATTGTATGAGTGATGATGCTCCATGCACATCAATCAAGGTTAGATAGGAAACAAGAATAACTTCTGTGTTAGTATAATTCTAAGGCCAAAGATGAGGAGGTACGCAAATAGATGAATGAACCAAAAATGATGTGGTATCAGCAGATAAAATTTTTAGTTAATATGGAGTAATACATACCGCCATGACAAGCAGCGCGCTCTGCAATTCAAGCGGTTTGAGTGGCAAAATTATTTTTGCAATAGCATCTTTCTCCAATAGAGATGAATCATCTGCAGCAATCTTCTTTCTTTCATTGCTTGGGTTGCAAGATGCATCCTGAGATGTAGGTTCTGTTATTTCATTTTGGCTAACCATTTCAACACTGTTGTGAACCAGTGAGATGAGTTCATAAAGTGCTTGGAGGGTGGATGGTTCCAGAGTTTGCAGTGGTGAATCTTTTTTGTCAGATGAATCAGAACTTGTAAGATGGCTGTGCAAACTCAATTGCTCGGAACCTGTTAAATGATCAACTGAAGTTCTTATCTGTGAGAAAATCACAACAGAATTGAATAAAAAAATATAAAGGCAATATGAAGGATGTAAACTGTTGTTTCCCTCCTAAATGACAACAGAGAGGAAAAGGTCACTGTCTCATTGAACTGTGAATAATACTATAGCATTCAGCTGCTGTCAATATAACTTTTGGTCAACAGCAAGTGTGCAGAACTTAATTGAAATAAATGTAGGAGAAAACTTAAGTTGCAAACGTAATGACCTCCTGATGCTTCATCCGTAGTCTGACAAACAGTGCTACCTTCTGAACAATGAAGCGAACTCTCCTTCACCATTTTGTTCTGCCTCATGAGAGGAACAAAGTTACCACACAAAGTATCCATCCAATGGAATGTGAAAGATGTTTAAAAAGTAGGAATGAATAATCAAGAATACAATGATAAATATTGCAAAGTGCAAGCATCTAATACTGCATGCAAAGAAGAAAAATCATTTCTAGTTAAAACAGTCAGATGCAGGCAAGGATAAAAAAGAACCAGATGGCTATTGGAAACCAGTAGCATACACAGTTTAAAATGATGAAAAAAAAATCCTGTATCAACACACAACAGAGGGCAATGGGGCGTACCATCTCCTTATCCACCAATCTTCACTACAAATCATGTTTAGATGCAGACACCCCCGAGATGCCAAAAAAACAGGAAACCAGTCAGAGTTGGATTAAAAACAAGTACTGTGAAATAGACATCCAAACTAAAGGCTAAGCATTGGGAAAGGAATGATTCTCTATATCCTTCAGTTGAACAACCACATATCCTGTTGCTATTTCAAAAACGGGCAACTGGCACTGAGTAAAGTGACAGGCGTTGTCTAGACTATGCTAACATCAGCCGCATATTTTTGCCAAAGAGCAATTTAGTTAAATCCTTCTAATGTAGAGATCATATTAACTCTTTTCTCCAACTGTAATGCGAAATCTTGCGTCACAATGTTACTAACTATTAAGAACACATTTGTAATATAATGGTTACGTGCCAAAGATTAGGAGTAGTGAACTGAAAGGCCATACAAAATACAGTATACTTCTACACTGAATTACAATATAGATATTTATTTTGGTGGAAGTGCAATGCATGTTGAAGAAAACAAATACAACTGAAGAAAATACTATACCTGCTCAGGATTCGTCGTAGATAGTAGGCATCCATATGTTCTAACATTTCAGTCATTATTCTTGACTTCCACCAAAAGTTAATTGCTATTGTCAAATCATCACTGTCAACTTGATGATACCTGTTAAATGAACACTCAAAAGTGTTACCATATTAATTTTCCTACTATTTGTTTTTCCAGATGACAATTGATAGAAGAAAAATTTAAGAAACAAGCTAGCTGCATGACCAGTATATGATGTATCACATATATTCAGAATTTTAGGAGAGAAGGTAAACTGGAACATAACTTTCTATATGTAAAGCAATTCAGATTGGTGATATGAAAACCTAGAGAATTTTCAGATTGGAGCATCAATAGATGTATTTGAGAATCAGATGCTAAGAACCCACAATGAACTGCTACCAAATCATAGTTGAAAAAGAAAAGGTTCAGCAACAAAATAGCCCAAAAATAAAATAAAGATGTACCATCCTTCTGGTATGAAAAGAGCATCGCCACTGTTTAGAATGACTCTCTCAGAATATTCCTTCATGTATCTTGCTCTTGTGTAGCTTGCATAATCTGGTTCCTCAATGCTGACAAAACTGCCAAGTAATACTTGGAGGTCAGAGGAAGGCTCTCAGAACTGAAAGAGTTCAATTAGTCCAAGACAACTGAATAGATGAACACCGTTCCTGTATGGAAATGGTTTTACCTATGGTTGGAGGCCTCCCCATACACAGCCATTGGATACAAATATGGGGATGCTGACGGGGGCCATAATGTTACTGTATGAAATTTTCAGGAGAAAGAAATAATTACCACAGGTATTCTGCTAGAAATTTATCATGGGTTGTACACATAATTTATATTTCAAACAGCTAAAGGATAGGAACCCTTTACAAGAAGATTGTGAAATCAAATTTGAAAAGAAGCAACAGCAATCAGAAAACAGAATTCTGTCATTTGTAATTGCGGTAGTAGGACCTAATTTCCTATGTTCTGCCAAATACACCAGCTGACAAAGAATTTATAAGAGTTATATATGTCACAACTAATAGCCAAAAAGAACATCAAACTACAGCATACCTAAAACATTAACACACCTTTTTTGCAACCAGCCACCACGCAGAGGATGTTATGGTGGGGATCATAATGGGTACTTGATCTCAAGTGAGCTCTATTCATCCAAATGTTTATTGATGAAAATGGTTTTCCTCTTACAAATGTAGGCTGTAAAATAAAAGATGAACATTTGAGCAGAACTGCAGAAGTAAAGAACAACTTATTTATGGAACTTCATATGTAAGGAGAAAATTTGGCTAAGAAACAGAGTTGTGTCAGACCTCCTGAATGTCCTCTTTCAAAACTTCCAACGAGCTTCTCTCTTTGTTCTCAGTGCTCAAAATTGATACCTGCTTACAGGGAAACTCATTCCCAGGTAAAAATAAGTGCATAGTATTAAATTGTAACTGTTACAAAAAAAAAGTGAGCTCACTTGTGCTAAATAGACTTGGTCACAACTCTCTAAGCTGCTCGAGCACCCCTCCTCTGAAGAAGTAGGCTCGTTGAGGATTTCGGGTTCTTTGGATGAGTCACTAGAGGCGTTTGGATACCTCAGGTAAGATTTGCACGAGTGAATGAATTTGGAGAATGGAACAAGCACCTGCAATCGAGGAACAAGATAAGCAGCGTTAGCACCACATGCAAAATGTTGCACTTCAGTTCATTCAGAGTGAAAGGTGAAAACCCACCCTCTCATGGCTTCTGAGATCCCCACAGAACACATGCCCAGTGCTCGACATCATAGCTTCCACAGCAACATCAGGTCCAACCTTTTCCTAAAGTAAATACTGTATCAGAAATTGCATTATGAAAAGTAGAATGACTCGAAAACAAGACTATTTTCCACTGTCCCCGTATGAGCTAGATAGAGGGATTCATCATCCAAACCAGCAAGTAGTCGAGGCCGCCATGGAGAGGATCCCACCGGGAGGAGGCCGTCCAATCCTTAACCACGCCACGGAACACCTACAGATTGACAATTATTTTTCCCCGCGCGAGAGGAGAACACGCACGGAAACGCGTCAACAACCGATGGGAGCAGGAAGGGGAGGAGTGCGAAGGGAAGGAGAGCTTCGAGAGGATTCGAGGCGTAGAGGCTTTACCGCGGGGACGTTCCTGGGCTCGATGGCGGCCGCAAACTCCTCGGCGGGCGGCGGCGACGCGAAGCGCGCGGCGCGGAGGCCCGCGTCCAGCCGCGCGCCGACGAACTCGCCTTCGTCGTCCTCCGCTCGCATTGCTTCGCCGTCTCCCAGTCCCAGCACGAAGAACTACGAAGCGCTAGGCTTTCACCCCTTCTTGCAGCCTGTGAGTAGCCTAGGTAACGTGCAAATGGGCCTGCCTTGGGCTGGGCCTTCTTCGGCCTGGAACTAAATATCGGTCCATCGTCTGAGCTCATGTTGACACGAGGAAATTTCAAAATTCTTTTGGGAAAACGCTTACAAAACCCTTTTTACATTAGGGCTTATAAAACCCTTTTTTTGTGAGGGATGCAATTGTTAAGATTTCTATGTAAAAAATTAAATTGGGTTGGTGCTATTTACTCCTCCTGTTCGGCTGTTCCTCCCTCCATTTCTCGCAATAATTTAAAAGAACATATAGAGGGTTGCTCGATTGACCAGTTCGTAGCAGTATTAGCGTAGATTCATAGTACTAGTACCGGTATGTAGATGTATCGCTAACAGTTCATGATACACTATTATAGAAAAGATTTTCACAGGTCTCAAGAAATCCTTTAAGCATGTGGTTCAAATTTCAAGCTATTTACGCGTATGGCTATGACGATCTTAAAAAAGTCTTTTTTATAGATGATTTTAGCCGGTATGTAGATGATTAGTGCCGGCATGTAGATGTATGGATACAAAGTAAATTTCACCTGGTTCATCCACCGTGAAGTGTGTCATAAAGATGTGGTAAGTTTTTTTGAGCTTGAATCCAAACTTGCTTTGCATCATTCGCTTTGTCAGCGAAAGAGGCGATCGTACTTTTAGTACGATGAACATATAAACTCTTATAATGATGTAAATATAGGGATATTTAATTATTTATCACTCTTCGCAACGGCCACTCTTTAAATGTCACTTGTATTGTTGTTTCTACCGGAGCGACGTGAAATGTCCAGTTTACCCCTCCATTCCCCTTAATCTATATCTTCTCTTTGTCTGCTGGCACGACGAGGCAGCGGCCCAAAGAGGCGGCGGAGCTTGGACCCGACGAGACAGCAGCCGCACCCGCCGCACGATGCCCATCGCGCTGGCCACAGTTTGCAGCTCGTCGGCCTCCTTGTCCACCTCAACCGCCTCCGGCCATCCCCTCGCTTCCGTCTTCTCCCGCACCGCCGCGACCTCGCAGCCGTCAGTACAAGGGCGTAGGGGAAGGCCAGTGCTTCCCTCAGCAAGGGTGCGCGTGCTCCTACTACTGCAAGCCACGGACGGCCGCCGTGAATATAGCCGCATGAATCCACCTAGGAGGCATCGAACCCTCAATTTTTCCCTTCTCTGTTAATGATTCCTGACTCTGAAATTTGTTTGAAAGAAGATTCTAAACTCTGAAATTTATTTCTGAAAGAAGATTCAAAACTCTGAAGTAGCATGACGGGTCTGAAGTTAGAGCTGAAGGAATTGTTCTATGTGTGCGTGTTGCTTGCTTCATCATGCATGAGCTTGCCTCGCACATGAAGCGCACAATCAATCCTGTTGTTCCATGTACAAACAATGTCCCGAAATAAAACTCGGTGGATGCACTCGCTGCATCGGCGATGATAGAGATGCAGGGGAAGGGATGGGTAAACTGGGCATTTCACGTTGCTCCGGTGGCAAAAGATTAGAAACAATAGAAAGAGTGGTATTTGAAGAGCGTTGGCTACTGGTAAAAGTGGCAAATAGTTAAATATTCCGTAAATATGTGATGGCACTGTGATATAAATGTGATGGAACATAAACTTTTATGCGTGATGTTTATTTTCTTGAGTATGCTATGATAGTGGGATGAATTGCTGAGATTCTAGCTTATATAGGTGGTCAAACGGACCTTTTAGATTATACGACCCGTTAAGATATGATTCTCGTAGCGGGACGTGTCATGTCGGTCCACGTGCCGAGGCCTCGGTTCAGGCATGGCCCATGAAGGTATCGGGCCGTGCTGTGTCGGCACGTGGGCTGGCCGCTGGTCCATTAGCACTATTGATCCATAAAATTTAAAATGTGAGACGAAAAAAAAGAAAAAAGCGAAAATAGAAAATTGAAGGAAAAACAGTAGAGAAAATTAGAAAAAATAGAGGGAAAATAGAAACATTATGGAAAAAATGATGGGCCGACTGGGCCGTGCTGTGCCAGCCCAGTGGTATCCGTGCCGTGCCGGGCCAGCCCACGGGCTGAGGTGCCGGCCCAATCATGGCACGCCAAACAGGCATGGCCCATCGGCTTTCGTGCCCAGGCCGGCCTGTTAAGGCACGGCCCATGTGGCCATCACTACTAGCTTATATCTATGATGAAATGTTGTTGTGTTGTGAAATCAGGAGAGCAAAATGATATATATATATAAAATAATAATAATAATAATTCTATGATGGCTAAATGAAATAGCACAATTGGTTACTTTAAAGATCCACCTGAAAATATATTTCTATAGACGGTTGGCTTTAGGAACCACGTTGCACAAATGGTTCTTAAGATAGCCACCCGTGGAAAAACATTTCCACAAGCAAACACTATTAAAAACTATTTTCGTAGGCACCCCTTTTATTTTTACAGGCGCTCTAAAATCAAAAATATTTTAAATAACCTAAGGAACCACCTGTGAAAACAATATTTACACAAATAATTCCTTAAATTATCCATAAGTGAAAATTGTTTTTCATAGGTGATTTGTTTTGCGCCTATGGAAATCGCACAGGCACATGACTAGGTGTAGTTGGACGGTGAAAACAAGTCACCAGCCGTCAGTATAAATGTTTTCTATACCGGAGATAATGTTAATGCCGGTTCATATAGATGTATCATTGCCGATTTGGTATTAGTGCGCGTTCTGAAGTAACCGACGGTGACATACGGTTTCGATGGGGTATTCTGTGCCAGTGCTCACAGTTAAACGTTTTCATCGAGAGAGATGGCATGCAGGCATGGACACCAAAGGAGGCGTGAGATGGCGCGTGCAAGCACGCAGCTTTTCTGCGAGAAAAAGTCCGCGAAAGCATGCAGCAGCGCGCGTGCCGAGTGCCGCGGCAGCCGGCATTAGAGGAAAGCTCGAAGCTGACCAAACTGCAGCCATGGCGATCTGGTACAGCTTGCCGTGCAGCGACTGCAGCCGCATGGCGCGCAACTGCGCACTGCACAGCAACGACGTCATGCTGGTTTGCCTGGCTACACGTACGGACACTGACCAAACTCTAGAGAAATGTATCTCGAATTCTCGTTCCACTTATAGCCGGCTTGCCTCCATGCTTCTTGTTCCAATTCATAGCCCCATAAGGCAGTTAAGACAAGATAATTCAGTTGAGCAGAAAACTTTCAAAACTCGGACAACTATCTCGTCTTCATTTAAAAGCTTTGTACGCTCCCAAAGAAATTTTTGACTAAAATAACATACATACATATATACACAAACATATATAATAGAGACTACCTATATGATCAAAATTATGATAGGCACCGCACACATATTACTTTATGTTAGAGAACGAGTAGGACCACAAGTTTTTAAAAAATAAAGTTAGCGTGTTGAGCTATTTTTTCTTTCTTTATGCAAGGTGTATCTATAGGGAATCTATAGCTGTATTTGTATGTGTTTTATAATATATTATTTCTTGTATTTATCACTCTCCAACCCAAACTGAGCACACCCTATAGTTTTTATTTAAAGAAATAAAAACACATTTGGTAAGACTTCAATAGATAAATGGGACTTGAGATCTACGCTACTTAAATTTTACAAGTACATAAGCGTCATCTAGTTTTACAGCTGCAATGCTGAGTCCCACTTGCTAGTGCATTGATTTGGATCTGTAGTAGTGTAAACATGTAATAGAACTCCCACTCTTACATTATTTCCTCATATCTCTATGTTTATATGTTATTCTTCAAAGATGCTGACGAATATGAATAAAATTTTCCTAGCTTGTTTGCAAAAACTATAAATGGTTTTTCACATCATTTGACCTACAGTAGTCATATTGCATAATAATCAATATGTATTCTAATTGCATATGTAGCCACCATCATTCACGTATTCACAGTGGTGGTTTGATTTGGCAACTTCATATATTGCAAGAATGCTCTCTTCATATATGAACAAGCAAAGTTACATAAATCGGAGAAAATTGAAGGTAGTTCGACAGGCATGTAGATGTATACTATTAGTTCATCATTGTATCATTTTCTAATCAGTATATATTTTTTCTAACATAATTTCCTCAAGCTCATGAACATATGCATGCATAGTATATCACTCTAGAAGAAATGTATATATGGGAACGAGAATAGCTAGCTAGTAGCATTTATACAAGTTAAGCCCAAACAAAAGTTAGTTCAAATTATTAGACAAATATTACGAATAATGCAAGAGGATGACTATGGTGTTTAGACACGTATTCCGATCAATATATATGAAAAGTTTTTCCAACATCTTTTGTAACATAGAGTATTTTTTTTTAGAAATGGTTTTCACAAAGCATATATATATGCATATTTGTTCAACTACCTTAGAAAAAATATATCAATGGAGTTTCCTTAAAGCTTTACATTTTAATTAACTTATGTGTCCAGAGGTTGATCGAACCACGATCGAGCATATAGGGGATCAGCTAGCTCTAACTATAAAAAGTCTTAAAAACTAGTAATCGGTAAAAATTGAGCATGTAGGGGGATATGTATATGTTTTAGACTCAATTGATTACGACTGGAAACAAAATAAGAAAACTTAAGGAAGAAAGAAACATCAAATCAGAGAGGCTAAACCCCAAATACTGAAGATGCATATGTGAGAAGCAAACAGATCTATCAAGAAACATCCAATTTAAAGCAGGATCTTATAAAGTAAAAAAACATAACTTACGAATTATATCCAACTCATCATTTGAACAAAAGAAATACTAAGAAGAAACTAAAGAAAATTAATCACCAAAATTCAATCACAGAAAGGTCAAATTTTTTTCCTATCCTACCTGCAGCAATCAAGCAATACACGCGCATGCACTAGATCGAGTTGAGGCAGCGAGCAAAAGACCGGAGAAACCATATATGCATGCATACCTCAGTTGATCGATCGATCAAGATGCATGACTCCTGTGATTACATAAATTAATATGCATAAGTAGCTCAGTATCATTCACCTTAGAGATTCCTTACCTCTCTTGGTTCTATCTCAATCTTTCTCCACTAGGGTTTTTGCATGCAAGATCTGAGTTGATCTGTCTGAATCTCCTCTATATATTGCGTTTTTCTGTCTTATCTTCAGATCAGACACGAAGATCTAGTGGCATATGATATAAAGAAATTCATAGTAGTGCACCGATTAGCAGATGAAACTGCGCAGCACGATCTGAATCTTAGGAACCCGATTTTCCCGACCACTTATTCAGAGATCAAAAGCAAAAACAAAAGAAAGATCAGATCATGCTGGCAGCTTCAGCTGCTTAAGGTGCACACATATCACAAGCCAAAATGGGGAGACTAGAGTGAAGAGAGGGACTAGGGCATGGAAGCTCATTTATAGAGCAGGAGAAGTTCAAGCTATAGCAAGAAAGTATATATAAGAGAGATTACAGTTCGTTTGAAACGGGAGGAGCTAAAATTTTGCAGGATTTAAAATGTGCTAAAGCTAGCTAAGGTGGTCCTATGAGCACGCAGTGGAATATTATTGAAAAACCGGTGCTTGTCTTTGCATGCGTTGCTTATGCTAATATGCTACCGAAGCTAGCTAGATTGTGCAATAGTATATATCTGCACCAGGACACCTTTTGTTCTAGGATTAGCCGGGGTGTGCAAATGCAGTGCATAAGGCGAGCAAGTTGCGCTAGCTAGCTGTTGCATTGCAGCAAGGCTAGCTGACGTATGCGGCTAAGTAACGGGACCATGCAATGCAATGCAGTATATTGCTATGCACCCATGTGAGTCAGTTACTTGATCTTGTAGTCTTGTGAGAGCTCGATCGATTCGCTGCTTATGATGGATGACACATCAGGACGATCATTACTAACAACTGGCACACATCTTTTTTCTTTTGTTGACATTCAGAGTCGTTGTACTAGAGAGGACTGAAAATCTGTTAATTCAGTGAAGTTCTGCCTGCTGGCCCAACAAAAAATTCAACCTGGACAGTCTAGCTTGCTGGACACACTGAGATCATCAGAAGGTTAATTAATTCAGCCTAGCATGCCAAAATTGTCCAATGTTTGTGGCCTCTTGATTGATTATGCCAGAGACTTTAGCAGAGGAAGGGTGATTGGGGGTAATATGGGAAGAAATTTAAATAAGTAGTGATAGGTGAGAGAAGTAGCACTCTATAATTGTATTTTTTTGAAACAAATTTTAAATGTTATAATTGTATTCTTTTTAGAAGGAGAGAGTATGTGTTTAACTGCACACATAAGTTTAGAACTTCAGATACTGCAAAAGAGTATAATTAATATTGTTAACGTACGTGAGATCTTTTCCTCGGCTCAGCTCAGAGGCGGCCGTGAACAAAATTCTAGCTCCGCCGCCGTACGTCGTCGCCGTCGCCGTAGCTGAAGCAGCTCTATATATCGGCTAGGTTCAGGACCAATGGAATCAGGGGTTCAATTAGCTTCAAGGATGCAGGGCCGTGTGCACCCTGCTCCGGCGCGGCAGCACACCGATCAACCGGGATCCTGGCCCCGTGCGCGCGCGCGGTGTTAATATCTCGATCAATCGCGAGCTCTCTCCCCCGGTTGATTACAGCGAGCGAGAGGCACTTGGCACTTGGCTGCGCAAAGTGCAGACCAGCATAGCTAGAGCAGATTGGTTTACGTAAAGAGAAAAAAGAACTAGCTAATCGAGAAAGAATCCCTTGCCTGTAGTCCCACGACGAACTATTGTCAAATTAATTGATGGGCTATTGTTCCTATTTTCCTTATACACAATATAATCTAGCTTCGGCACGCATTGAGCACCGTGAATCTCTGCAACCGGTAAAACTGAAGTACGGGAGATTTTTTTTTTTTCAGTGAGAAACAATAGTCCACCCAGTGCAATTGCTTGATTTCCCGATGTTCTTTCCACAATATGCTTGCAGTCGATCGATCACGACACACATCACGACTGTTCTTTTGGGAGAGGAAAGTAAGTATATATGGCACTGCGTGACTGCGAGAGACGAATCACACTGGCAATCAAGCCAATTGGCCAAGTACAGAACGACTGGGGGTAGCTCGAGAAAGAGAACCTAGATTAGCTAACCGGGACCATACATAAACAACCAAGCCGGCCCAGTGATGGCACACTGGTCCATGGGTCCATGGACGATGTGGTCCGATCAGCTTCGCATGCGCGCCGTTTGGCCCGGTTTTCCTTCGGGTCGAATTGGTTGTGTGGTCCTGGACCACCACGTGTGACGTCGCCGGTGCATGTCACGATGCAGATTGTAGCGGCACGCACGCCGGTACGGTACCACGCGTGCATGAATTGGAGCACTGGAAAGCAACGTGGTTATACGCTTTGTTATACCTTGTGAAACAATATTTATCCGTATCCGCAAGCTTGGTATGGTGTGAGGTCAAACAAACGACGAGAGGGACCAGGCGAGCATTAGCAGATTAGCACATGCGTATCGTCGTATCGTACTCCGTATACACTGAGCACATGCTAGGACGCATGCACTTGGGCTGCTAAGGGCAACAGAAAATTAGGGGCTAACAGAAAATGTGTAGGGCTGGTTTGAACCATCGGAAATTAATGTGATGAATCTTACTAATATTGCTAAGCTAAAATGTTAGCATTATCAAAATTTGTATAAAGCGGAGACTGCGTATAGCGCAAATGGCAAGAGCAGCTGTCGTGCTGCTTGACAGCCAATGCTCTATTCTCTCCGATGCGCTCACCTTCTTTATTATATATTGACACTAAGTTCCTCCTTTATTGTACCACGTTTTGTCTGGCAAAAAAAATCTAGTACAGAATCTTTATCAAGTTGCTTTATCAAGTTGCTAGCTTATATCCCTTGCTCAATCTACAGAATCTTTATCAAGTTGCTAGCTTATATCCCTTGCTCAATCTAGAGATCAATTAGCCAGACTTCTTCAAAATGAAGAAATCAAATGGTTAACCGACGGACGAAAGTGACCGATGTCCTGCTAGGTGATAATAACACTAAGTATTACCATATGGTTGCAAATGACACAGGAAAAAAAACATCTTTTTTCTTGAGCGGGATGAGGGAAAGATTGAAGGAAATGTAGCACTGAAGTTATATATTACCAATTTCTATAAAAAAAACTCTTCAGACCACCTGAGGATACTTCTGTCACTTTAGATGAGTCTAGAGTTGACGATATAGCACAGGTGACGGAGGTGGAAAATGAATTCCTAATGGCACCTTTCTCGAAGGATGAGGTACGAGGAGCTGTGTTTGGGATGGAACACAATAAAGCCCCTGGTCCTGACGGCTTCCCGGCAGAGTTTTATCAAAAATTCTGGGATATCATCAAAGAGGATTTGATGAATCTGTTCAGGGAACTCCATGTGGGTGATTTACCTTTGTTTAGCTTTAAGTTTTTGGTAATTACTCTCCTACCAAAAGTTTAAGAGGCAAACCGAATACAACAATACAGGATAATTTGTCTATTGAATGTCAGCTTCAAAATTTTTACCAAGGTAGCAACAAACAGAATCAATTATGTGGCGGACCATGTGGTGAGCTTTTCACAAACTGCCTTCATGAAATAGTACACGAATTACATCGCAAGAAATTGAGTAGGGTGATCTTCAAAATTGATTTTGAAAAGCCCTATGACAAAGTCAAGTGGCCTTTTCTTCTGCAAACTCTTCGTATGAAAGGTTTCTCACCCAAGTGGATTTCTTGGGTGGAGTCATTCAATTTAGGAGGAAGTGTAGCAGTTAAGGTTAATGACGATAATGGTCATTTCTTTCAGACAAAGAAAGGAGTACGACAAGGTGATCCTCTATCACCTATCTTATTGTAACGCCCCTCTTTCAGCGAGACGTTAAACAATCATTTGCTAAAAACTACTGTGAAAATTTTGCTTCTTGAGTGCTGTGTTGTATGTTGTGCTATGGACCTCAGTCTGTCTCTCTGCCTTGATCTCGACAGTCTATTCTCTCAAAATCCTCCGTTCTAAAATAATCTTCGATTTTGAATTGCTGTTATCGAATTTCGCTTCAAAAACCCTAACGACGAGTTCCCAATCTTCTCTCGTAGAAATCCCTGATTCGATATCCGTTCCGAAGTTTCGAGTCGGAACCCTAAGATAATCCCCTTTGGTTTCTCTCTTAAAAATCCCCGTAACTCCCTTGACTTCTCTCTCCCCTTTGAACCCCTAAGAACCTCGAGTCGATAATACAGCTTGGGTATCGAACCTCTATCCGAACCCTCTCCACCAATACAACTATATACATATTGTCGGAGGATAGAACCTCGACGGCGGGAAGTCAGGAGACCCCCCTTTGAGATTCGGCCAAGGGAGTAGTTCTCAGGTGACTGTGGCATCTGGTGGATCAAAGGATGGATCGATAGGTTGTCCGATGCTTGGGAGCCGGGGGCCCGGGCTGAGAGATAACGGGGTTCGGACCGACCGTTCAAGGATCGGACCGTCCGAATCCCGCATGATGCATGAAAGAGAGACAGAGGCGTAGACAGGTTCGGGCCGCCGCGCGAGGCGTAATACCCTAACTCTTGTGTGTTTGCTATGTGGGAGAATGTGGTTTGTTGATGTTACAAGGTGTTCACCGGCCAACCCGGACCGCTCTGCCGGACGCCGGATCGAAGGAGACACTCACACGAGCTGCCCAGGTATGAAGACCAAGGCCTCGACCTGGGAGAAGCTCTCGACCAGGAGAAGTTCTCGACCAGGAGGGGTTGATCGACTAAGGGGCAGATCTCTACTGTGAAAACTCTGCTTCGGCGGTTGCTAATGCTCCGCTTCCCCCCTTTCTCGTCGGCTTGGATCCTCATCTTATAGAATCAGGGGAGTCCACAGTGCCGAGATAGATGAGAGAGCTAGCTCTCCATCTCCTTTAGTCCCATCTCACGCACGCCGCCCCTGCAAGCGCCGCCACCGGAACCCCAGCACCAAGGACCTCTATAGCCGTGTCCACTGCTAAGGAGCCGAGCTAATCGCAAGCCCACATCTGTCTACTTCGCCCGGCTCTACGCGCGCGTCTGGTCGTACACACACTGCCGGCGCCCTAGGCTGACTGCGATTCGGCTAAACACCCAACCCTGTCGTTCTGTCTGCAGACCTTCATCCTCCGCCAGAAACAGCTAGCCAAACCACGGGCGACACCCGCACGGAGCTCCCCGGAGGGACCGAAGAACACCGGCCCAGCTAGAAACCGGCCCCAGGCACAAAGAAGCCGAGACCCCCGCCACCCCAGGCCCGCCCGAGCTACGGGGAGTATGAGAATGGATCCCGCTCTTCGACGCATCCGGGAGAAGGCCGCCATCCCCCGAGCCCCGCGCGCATGCCGCCGCCCCCGAGCCTTAGCCCATAAACGAGCGCCCCGTAGCTGGCCGTCCTCTGTGTAGAATCCCGCCCCCGGGAACTGACGTGGCCGAAGACCCTCGCATCAACGGACTGGGACCACCCAGCCCAATTTCCCGACAGTGCCCCGGCCTGCTCGCCGGTCAGCCCGCCCCGCAAACAGGCCACATCTTGAAGAAAACCCACGCCCACGCGGGGTGCAGCCTGTTCCCCATGGATTCGTAACGTACACGAAAAACCTTCCCTTGATCTTAGACGATACGCCCGGGGCCGGGCTGAAACATAGAATGACACTTGAGCCAAGCACCGCAGCCGAGATGGATGCGCGGGAGAAGGAACACTCTCTCCGGAGAAAGCTTCTGGCCCAAGAGGCAGCTCGCGTCTCGCGGTGTGACCCGTTCGCCGCGCAAATCGCCAGAAAGGAGTCGCGTGGTTCGCGAGGATGGCACGGGATACAACGCCACAAGCTGGACGAGCTCCGCTCCCAGAAAAGCAAGAATTCCTCGACCCGAACGCACCTTATAGAGCCGATGCCTGACAAGAACGGTCGAGGAAACGCGTCCCCTTCTACGCCAGCCGACCGTAATCGTTCTGAAGCCAAGGCCCAGCGACCTCTCCGGGCGACAGACGTCTCCGGGCGAAACATCACAGTCGCAGCCAATGACGTCGCGAAGGCGTCGA